>JAVQIZ010210665.1:0-16776 GCA_036023535.2 Galaxias brevipinnis
TTCTTTCTGTCTTACTATATAATATGGACTGACTGATTCTTTCTGTCTTACTATATGGTATGGACTGATTGATTCTTTCTGTCTTACTATATAGTATGGACTGATCGATTCTTTCTGTCTTACTATATAGTATGGTCTGATTGATTCTTTCTGTCTTACTATATAATATGGACTGGTTGATTCTTTCTGTCTTACTATATGGTATGGACTGATTGATTCTTTCTGTCTTACTATATAGTATGGACTGATCGATTCTTTCTGTCTTACCATATAGTATGAGAGTATGTGTATTGGGACTAAATTCTTTCTGTTTTACTAGATTACCAGACTAGATTGAGGCTACATAACCACTTACCAGAAACGCTTTTCCTTTTGCCTGCCACTCAACTCTGCTTATTTACACACATTGAGTTGAGCGGTACTTAAAGAGTTACCAGACACATACACAACTCAGACACACACACACACAAAACAACGACTTTAAAAGCAATAAAAATGCAATTAATAATAATAATAATTTAAATCAATAATCGTGCGGCTATAAAGAAAACGCTGCATAATTTGTCATTAGAATTTGACTGTCTTCAAAGAGTTATGATGAGATAACCCAGGGAATAAAAAAAAGAGAGAATGTTTCTATCTTTCTGATAATCTCCACTCATCCTGCGATGTCCAGTGTTTATAAAGCAAGTCATATATAATCTCCCCTCATCCTGCGATGTCCAGTGTTTATAAAGCAAGTCATATATAATCTTCCCATGGCTCTGACCTGCGTGCTTCAACACCACCATAAAGACCAACCTCTGGACCGAGACAGACAAGATTATCACATTTCATTTGAAACAAGACAACCTCACGAGAAATCAATCACCATAGCAACAAACGTTGTAATGAGTTTGGCCTTCTTCTCTACTCAAAGAGGGCCATAGAGGTAGCTCTATGAGGATGACATAACGTGATTGGATTGACAGATGTGACTCTAAGCTCTACATGTCGCTATTCCAGCAGTGCCCTGTTTAAAAAATGCAGTGACAGGGTATGTATAGAGATAGAGAGGCTGAGCTTATAAAATAATGCATGCCTCTACAGCCTGGCCAACAGAGTGCAATTAATGCAAGTGCAGACGGTATTCTCTTGTTTTAAGTCACTATGGGTTTTCTCTGGTTTCATGAGTTTTAATATAGATCTTGGGACTATCCTGCTCCGTAGGAAATTATCCAGTGGACTGGCCCATGTGCCCAGGGTTATGAGTACATGAACAGCCTACAAAGTCACATCGGTGATTTGAATACATGGGCGTACGGTAGAAACAAACATCAGTATGGGCTCCGTGTGATTGAGTTTAACAACCCAATGATCGAGAACAGGTTGCATAGCGACAGGTTGTCGTTTTAGAAAACATTCCACTAAACTTTCACAGCTGATTAGGCAATATTAACGTTTATTTTGCACAGTTGTTGGGAATGTAATGGCTAGGAGCTAAAGTCACTTCAGACGCTGTTATCACTCAGCCTCCAAGAAAACACAGCAACTTGTTACAGGTAAAATATTCAACCAACAAATGTGCTAACCTGATAAATGTGATCGGGTTCCCTAGGC
This sequence comes from Galaxias brevipinnis, assembly GCA_036023535.2. Classification (NCBI taxonomy): domain Eukaryota; kingdom Metazoa; phylum Chordata; class Actinopteri; order Galaxiiformes; family Galaxiidae; genus Galaxias; species Galaxias brevipinnis. The sequence goes on from JAVQIZ010210665.1 coordinate 1,600, forward strand.
TAATAACTGATATGATTATACAATATTTCAATTGTAGCTTACGTCTGATTGCAGTGACACGAGCCGTAACTTGCACTTCTCGGATATGACGAATCCCTTCGGCAAATCAATGTACTGCTCCCAATCGTCCGAGTACAGTTGAATCATAAATCTCCGGTGAACGTCAATCTGGCGTCCGTAAATAGACAGAAATTTTTGAATGAGGACTTCATGTCCACAACCTGCTGGCACTGAAGACGGACGCGAAAATTCCGAAAACGAAAGCAAAACGGGGACGTTATTATTGTTGCTCTGACTGTCCGCCATGATGCCAAATATTTGTGTGTTACGGAGCCAGAGGAAGCGCTCTACACTCAGCTCCTCTGGGTTGCCAAGTCCAGGGTTGCCAGATACGCATAAGAGTCCCATTCTAGAGACAAAATCGTGAAAAAAATCCACTTTTTCTGTAATCTACATGTCCCACAGCAGTGCTGATGATTCCATGGGGAAACAGCAAATTGAAATTAAATCCACAAAAAGCATCAAAATGTTTTTATGAATTACTTTTTATGTTGTTGTTGTTTTAATTACGATGACAATCCAAAAGCTTAATTAGGTCAGACTGGCCCTTAACGTCTGAAGGCTGCAATCATGTTGATAAACAGAGATGTATAGGGCTGGATCTTAATATAGCCAATATATTGGCATAAACATACTTGCTCAAATTCAATGCTATCTTACATTGAAATGTTGCTATCTTACATTGAAATAAACAATGCACCTGAAAACTTTTATCTGCTTAACAAACTTTTATTTATTTATTCAGGACACAAACAAAACATTATTTTTCTGACAAACCGTGAAAGGTAAATTAAGTTTTCTTGTTGTTTTGTTTTCATAGCTTATTCCACCCAGAACAAAACAATTTTAATAATTCAATAAATTGCTAAAAAAAATGTTTGAAAATTACTTCATAATCTTTGCTAATCTAATCAATAAAATATTCACAGTGACACCAACATTGGAAACTATCATTCCTATTCGAAACATTAAAGCAAAAAATCTATACAACATTTTTTAAATTAAGTTTTATTGAAAAATAAATCAGTCCTTATTGGAAGCACAAAAATGACTCAACTCAACCAAACCCTTTGAACGCTGCAGCAGCAATTAGGAAACCCAAAGTAGGTAGGGCATACTAATAAGTTATTCACTTTATATATACAGTATATATATTTATTCAAAAAATAATATTGTAAACTGATGGCTACAATAGACTGATATAAGAAGCTATATCTAGAGGGTTTGGCTGAGCCAGGCACTGAGTGTTTAATTGAAATGCTATTAAAGCAGTCCGTTGGCATGGAAACATAATTCACATAAGAACAGTGAAAAATATAACACGACTTCATAGTGATCTGTTCTAGGAACACATTAATATAATGCACTGTGCCCAAAACAAACTATGTTCGAAGAGTTAAGTCTTAAATTATATTAGGTGATATACCGCATGTTAAGTATTTCATAAAAAGTATATATTTATTTTTTTCTTATTTCAAGCATATGGAAATTGTCCTGACATCAAACTTATTTTATTAGTGTAATAATCTGTTTTGATATAATCAAAAGTACCGGAACCTCCTTGTTCAGGCTTTGAATCGGGGGTAAATTATAATCTGTGGTGAGGCTTCATAGAGCAGAGAGAGAGATCAGCAGAGGTTCTAGAATGTCTGGGATCTTATTGTTAGCGGGTTAAGTGAAAGTCTAGATGGCAGCTGATAACTATGGGGAGCTGTAGTTCTTTTAAGGATCCTACAAGGCCAGTGTTCACTGCTCTAATCTGCTCCTGATTAAAGGCATCTGATCTTTCGCTGTTTATTATCCAGTAAGATTAACGCTGTCAGCCCCATGACATCCTTATTCATTATTAACCAAACCCATTGACAGCGGCTGGCCATTCGTATACATCTATAATTCAATTAAGATTTGATTTCTCAACTCTCAGGCAGTTGCAGCCTTTCATCCAAATAACCAACTTTACGAACAAGCACGTCCAAAGTTCTGATCTCGTCTTAGAAAGCAACACCAGTACGTGCTTATCAGGTGCGATCCAAGCTCGTGGCTTTGTGGTCCCATCGTTGCTAAGCGACTATAGCTTTCGTTTCCCTGCCACGATACTGTCGTAGATGGCGGGAGTAAGGGGAATGTAGTTCCTTTCGGAATAGTCAATGACGTAGAGGGGGTCAGAGATTGTTGAAGGATTGAAGCCGTTCTCCACTAGACGGAACTTCTGCTGCTTGAAGGTTCCTGTTATTTCAATAAATTCCTGCAACATATGAAGAAGAAACAAATATATATTGAGCCAAATGATAAACAACTAAACAACAGTAAAAGCAGAAATGTATTCAACTTGAGGAATGTTTTAGCTATGTTTTATCCCATCCCACAAAAGGCATGACTACCTATTTGTTTGTTCTTTAAAATATTTCAGAAGATAGAGTCTTTGCACACAGTGCCACCAACAACAATTGGAAGTTTAGTGTTAGACAACTATGAATGTCATAGCAATGTCAATTTTTGGCCAGCAGAGGTCAGCAGCAGCTCAACCTGAACAGAGGGTTGTGAAAGTCCCTTTTATAAACAGCCTTAATTAGACGGCAGGCCTAAGCCATACTAAAGACAAGGCTTTAAAAAAACAAAGCCAAACATAAAGTGGGCATCAGTGTTAGCTTATGAAGCACCATCTCTCTTTTGAAAATTTATATTTTCAGACAAAAGAAATGTGGTACTAAAATGGCCCTGCATAGGCCGGCTGTGGAAATCAAGTTCCCTGAATCATTCATTTGACTAATTATACATTAACATATTTAGCTTAATATAACAGCATTTTTCTAGTGTTCAAAGTCATGAATATCTCATAGAATATCTCATTAATATCATTCCGTCGGTTGACCTGTAGTCTGATGAAAAGGGGCCGGGCGTAGCTGGGGAGATCCGTGGCGATGTGATCAAATAACTTCTTGCCATCAAACACATGATCAGGCCTCACGATGATGGCGGCCATTCCGGCTCTGCCCTCATTTCCTGTAAACACAATGGTTTATGACGAGTCATTTCCTGTCTTGCCCACTTCACCTCTTTTCATAGCGAGGACTCTCTCTCTCATTATAGAGGGCAGGACAAAACGTCTGTTATTCGGTTTCTAGGCCAAGAGGAAACCTTCCAAGCTGGCTGGCACAAGGTCTAATTGCAAACATTACATAAGTCATTTATCTCAAATGAGGACAATTAGTCTGTGAATCCACCAAATGCATTCTGAAAAATATTTCACTGGTTGGGTGGTTAGCTATTGAGATTTAGTCAACAACAATCAATTGTGTACAAAACGTTTTATCAGTCACGTAAACAATTTAAGTCACATTAAAAACACCTAGACGTAAAACATTGACTCCTGAAACGTACTTTCAAATTCAAATAAAGACAAAAATTAAACTTGAAAGTTAAGATTCCAAGAGACAATATGTTAGTCACACAAACACTTCATGGGGAGTTGTAGTGGTCCTTACCTTGGACCTGAACTCCATATACGTTCACCTCCTGGATGAAGTCCACTAGTCCCAGAATCTCTGTCACCTCTGTGGTTGCCACGTTTTCCCCTTTCCACCTGAAAAAGTACAGTCAATATTTACATGAAGTTAAAACGCTTTTAAAGGACATTTCAAAACATGTCTAGGACACAGGCCCGGGACGCCGAACAAATATTGATTTGAATCCTGGAACATTTTATTTCAATGTCTGATGGTGTTGCAAGTGATGTTTCACCTAACCATGAATAGTTAACAAGCCAAACAGGCCATTTAGGACTGTAGTAATTGTGCATCCATGATATTCAAAAGAAGACCATGGTTGTTGTAGATAAAAAAACAACCTAAAACAAAAGTCCTCGGACCCCTTAACCACGGTCTTTCCCAGACCCTCTTAGAAAATCACTCGATGTATTAAGCTATTTATGTTCTACATGGAGGAAAAAAAGAGGGCCGAAATAAATCAACAACCAATGTGTCCGCCGTAGCTGTCACCTGAACGTATCTCCCACGCGGTCTTTGAAGCAGATGAAATTGTCCTGGTCCTCGGCCATCAGGTCTCCCGTGTTGAAGTAAGCGTCGCCTTTCTTAAACACGTTCCTCATCAGCTTTTTCTCGGTCAGCTGTTTGCTGCCAGCATAGCCGAAAAAAGGACTGGTGGCACTGACCTTGGAGAGCAGCAACCCGGTCTCACCTGGCAGTTACACCACACAGCCACCAGGGAGAGTAAAAGAATCGTTAGTGAACATAGATAATATTTATTACCCTCTAATGACACTAATCTAATGATCTGGTGAATTTAAAAATCCAATGGCGGACTGAAATGTTGAAACATAAACAAAAAACATTAAATAATTGATAATCATATTTTTCAACACGTAATTTTTTTATTAAAATGTTTAACTCCCTCATGCATCGGTGTACATAAAGACAACATTTATATTCATGTATATCGATGGGTCTAGTCTTTGGAAAACATAATTGTAAACATATTTAGGTATGCAGTATAGTTAAGTTTATACATCTAACCATACCAAATACTCCATATCGAGTCTACAGTACTGTGCTATTGTGTGTTCTATAACGTGTATGCTCATAGTATCAACTATAGCCCTCTGCATACCACCCTTACCTTTATTCACATGTTGACAGAAGCCATGCTTGTCCCGTACTGGTTCGTCTTTGACCATGTCATATTTCACCAGATCATACTTAAACAGGAGCTATAGAATCAGCAACCACAAAAACAAAACAAAAACAGTATGTCAAGTATGAGGCACCAATCGCATTGTTTCATAACAATTGTTTATGCTTTACTCATTTTGTTTGCTTAAGGAACTGTTTTTGTATGCTCAGTGCAGTGTGTATGTGCATGTGTTTGTGTTTGGGTACGTTTTGACTCTGTACTACAACACAGGACCAGCAGTCTACCTTTGGCTTGGTTGGTGTGTAGCCAACTAACACTTTGAAACAACTAACGAGTAAGGTACGGCAGGTCCTGTCTGGGCTCGGACTGGAGTGCGCCAACTCACACGAGAGGTCAAGAGAGCGCAATCTAGGACATTGTCAATCAGTAAATCGATTCGATTATCCAAGGGGTTTCAAGGTATACAAAACATTTTCAAAGCCTATCGGTCGATTCTTTAAGAACTGTACGTTTTTTGTTTCCAGCTAAACTATAAGAGATTAGGACTATAAGCTGGGTTTTAGTCCAATACTACAAAATAGACCAAGTAGTTCTCTTAAAAAAACACCAGATATAAAGAGATACTGTTCAATAATTACTTTGTGCTTACCAAAGTGGAAAAACAAGACTATTAGGTCAACCAGGATATGAATTTAGCTCAGCATTGCAGTAGTGTGTTAAAGCTGGAGATATTTCATCTCCATACAGAATGCTTATGAGACAACTTTAGATACTGGAAAGGATTTATGATGTATGATCTGTTTGTGACAATGCCAATTTGGATTCTATGATCCAATTTCAGTTATATGTATGTTTTTAATTAGCCTTTTAATATGTCAATACATATCCACAAGCTGTCTAAGCTACTCAAAAGAACAGGACAGTGACCACGGTTCGCTATGAAGAAAGCAATCCTTATGTTACTTAGGTTATACAAACATGTCACATGTATTTTTTTTTTTGATTTATAGTTTATTATTTAGAAAAATGCTACATGCAACATCCTGACCCTCACATCCCTCGGGGAATCCGACGAACCGTAAATTGTTACGCCTGCTCCTATTCTCTAGGTCGTCGATTTTCTGGCGGAGTCGCTCAACTTCGCACTTGGTGGCTGGGGGGGTCGGCCCCCATGGCTTTATTGGCATCTTCAAGAAAATCCAGTCGAGATTCTGCATGACTGATGCACGCCGAAATGTCTGCTAGTTTGTTTATCACAGCTACAGTTGCTCACTGGATGATGTTGAGTTTTTCCTCGTTTCTTGGACGTTTTTTTGAGTAGCGCATTCATTTTAGCAATGTCCGCAGCCAGGGAGGCATTGTCCAAATCACCTGACTTGCTGGAGTTAGCATCGAGGTTAGCTTGGTCAGTTGCTTGGCTAGCATTGGCACTGTGAGCGAACCCCGACTTCGCCGCGTTTGAGCTGTTTCTCGTAGAAATACTGAGTGTTTTTGTTTGGTAAGGCATCTTTGTCGTTTTACTTTGATATTTAGATTCAAGAGAGGATGATTCGTTTACATATCCCGTTATATTAATTGTGAAATGTACTGCATCCAGCTGGAGCGGTCTTTTAAAATAGCCTCCTCAAGTGACTCCAAACATGTCACATGTATAAACATTTTACACTTAGAAGTTTCTATTTTCTTTTTAATATAGGATCATAAGTCAGCATAAGTATTTTCCTGGTAGGAATTACATTACAAGCATTGTAACAATCTACCTCTACTTTCAAGGAACATGTGTACAAACACCCATACCATGCATAACTGACATATCAAAGACACACATACACACATATATATATATACAGTATAAACACTCACACACACACACACACACACACGCTGGCACACATTACAGAAATGTCTGGACAGTTCTGAGAGGAGGGAGTCACGTAAAGTTCCAGGCAGAGGGAGCTGCCCCCCCACCCTAGTTTCCTAGAGTAGTAAGCCAAATCAGTAGGGTATAGCATTACCGCCAAATGGAAATGTTTTTGAGGCGAGGAGCACGGTCGATCTGGAGCAAGCTAGCTGCAAGACTCACACATACACACAATCACACACACACACACACACACACACACACAACCAGGTAACCAAAGCTCCTCTGTCTACCATAAAGCAGACAACAAGCTTGCACACACCAAAAGACTGTTACTGATATACATTTACTCAGGGATAGGGTAGCTGGTAGACAACACAGTACAAGTTTGCCGTGAGTTGGCCGCCATGGTATCACCCAAACTTATTGCTGTGAGTTGTTTGTCCGTCCATCCATTGTGTGTACCTAATTCAACGGCAACCAATTTGTAAAGCGCTTGGAGTCCTGAGAAAAGCGCTAGAAACTAAATCCAATGAATTCTTCTTCTTCTGCTGACCTCCAGGGTTCATACCCGTCCTCCTCATGACCCTGCTGACCTCTAGGGTTCATACCACTCCTCCTCGTGACCCTGCTGCCCTCTAGGATTCATACCACTTCTCCTCGTGACCCTGCTGACCCCTAGGGTTCATACCCCTCCTCCTCATGACCTCAGTGTCCTGACAGACTCGGGATGTCCCCATAAGGTCATGTTTAGGATAGGTTCAATAGGGCAGGAAACACCTCATTCTTTCTCCACACAGAGCGGAGTGAGGAACTAGAGAGTGGTATATTGATGAGCTCGCCATGGTGACACAGTCAGAGCTCATCACGAGTTCTCACTCTTGGTTTTATTATATAATATATATGATTGGATTACTCTGGCTCTTCTACCCACATCAGTCCTCTACTGACCTATGCCCCAATTGGTTTATAGGCCTAGAAGATGCTTAATGGAGGGCATCGATTAGTATGGAATGTTTTCACAAGGCTGTTAAAAGATGCAGAAGAGGCCGACTGATTTTCTGATCACACCTGTAACACACAAAGACTTCTCTGCTTTTGTTTTTTCTAGAAGTTAAACTGCCCAGTTGCTCCTAGTGACTAGCTTTTGATTCCCCGTGTGCATTCCCAGGAGGGCATATTATTCCAAGGATCCCAAAAGCATTCTATATGTGTCTCCATAGTGATAGTACATTAGCAAAACAATAATAAACACAAACTCCAGGCTCAGAGAATTGTCGCAGATGTGATAATACAATCACTGCTTATGAAAATAGTTATTCAAACATCTTCTTTTAAATAAGATATTAAATACTACTTTGGTAAGGTGGTGTAACAAATAGCTCCATTCAAACCCCTGTATAAATAATTATACAAATAAATAATAATCTAATAGGATAATATCTCCAATTAAATCGTGTATTATTTCTTTATCTTGATATAAATCATATAAGAGTTCGCATATGTTTACAGTTTCACCATAGGAAACAAGAAAATGCATTGTTGCTTCCTACAGTCTATGCTTGTACTGCCTGAAAAAGAAACTAATATATGTGTCTCTCTCGATATGTCTAATACGTTTTCAAACATTTCAAAGGACTGTATGATGACTTTACCAAGGTACAATCATTCTCATCTGCAGCAGAGTTGAAATAGGAAATAGTATTTGAGCAAGCATGGAGGACAGTTTGCTTAGATTTTCCCATCTCTAAGGTGAAGGTGAAACAGCAGCGTTGGAAAGCAGGTGAACTACTGTACAACCTAATCTTTGTCACAGTTACATCATCATCATCATCATCATCATCATCGTTGTTGTCCAACATCATTACAGAAACCGCTCTGGTCAAGGTCATCATTGATCTTATCCTGGCAGCTGACTCCGGCAACCTAACTCTACTGATCCTTCTCGACCTCTCAGCAGCCTTTGATACTGTCTGTCACAACATCCTCCATGACCGCCTGGATAGGATCCTGGGCATCACTGGCACTGCCCATGCATGGTTCAGGTCGTACCTATCTGGCAGGTACCATTGAGTGGCTCTAGGAACAGCCCAGTCCTCCCTTGCACCAGTCTGCCAGGGTGTACCGTAGGGCTTGGTTCTTCTGGGGCCTATCTTATTCATTATCTACATGCTTCCTCTGGGACAAATCATTCGAAAACATGGACTAAAATTTACACTGCTATGCAGACGATAACCAGCTCTACATACCATACCAAACCCAACACAAACCTCCCCTACCCCCTCACTCACAAACTGCCCACTTGAAATAAAATCCTGGACGTTCCAAAAATGTTTGAAGCTCAATAGTAGCAAGACTTAAGCTGATGATTGTGGCTCCTCAGGCTCTGCTCAAAAAAGGCTGGTGATATGGTCCTCACTATTGACAGCTTCTCGATCTGCTCCTCTGCTGAGGTCAGACACCTCAGTGTGGTTTTGGATTCCACTCTTTCCATGGAACCTCACATAAAAGCTGTCACCAAGTCCGCCATCTGCCACATCTGACTCAGACCATTAATCACAGATGCAGTTGCTGAAACATTCATTCACGTGTTCGTGACCCCACGCCTGGATTATTGCAATAGTGTCGTATTCGGGGCATCAAATAAAGCCCTGGATAGCAGTATGTAGAGAATTCAGCTGCTAGGATGCTAACTCGCTCTGGCAACCTATCACTCACACTCTTCTGCATCTGCACTGGCTCCCCATCAAATCTAGCATTTCCTTCAAAGTTTTATTACCTCTCTGACCTCCTCCAACCCTACACGCCTTCTCGTACCCTCCGCTCCTCTGACGCTGGTCTCCTCCCCATTCTCAAACCAGACTCAGATCCATGGGTGACAGAGTGTTCAGTGTTGCTGCTCCAATTCTTTGGAATTCTCTTCCCCTTTGATTCGGAACTCTGACCCCATTAACATTTTTAAATCCTGCCTCAAAATCCACTTGATTTCCTTAGTCTACCCCTAGTTTGTTCTCTTTGACTTTTTATCTTAATTTTATATATATTAAAATTATATAATTTTAAAACTGCACTCTGTGGCTACTACTAGACAGGGGCAGGGACCATCAAATATATATATATATATATATATATTTGATGGTCCCTGCCTCAATACCTTTGTGTCTGTCTTATGTTTATTGAATTTCCCCCATTTTTGTATATATTTGTATATATTGTTTAATATTCTATGCCATACAGTGACCTTGGGTGTCTAGAAAGGCGGCTATAAATTAAATGTATTATTACAACTATTATTATTATTATTATTTAGAAACTTCCTGCCCTGATTCAAGCTCATGTATGTCAAGTCAGCGTCAAAAACTGACCAATCCTCTGACACAAGAATATCATATTATTACGTACTATGATTTTGATGAAAGAAGAAAAACGGAGACTCTTTTAAAATAAAATGTAGATAGAAAATTGTCTTCAAAAGATGTTTAAAGTGTGTTTTAAGTGTGAAGCATAGACAAAGTTTCCTCAAACCGCTAATCCTCGTCGTAATGTTTCGTAACTCTCTTCTCTTCAGTGGGTCAAGAGGATTGTACGGTGGAGCCCCATTGTGTGAAAAAATAGACCGAGGGCTTAAAGCAGACGACTCTTCTGTAACTGATAATCATCAAGCCACTGCTGTCGTCCAGCTAATAATACCTGGCCGGCACCGGGCTGCTGAGCCACTCAGTCAGACAGCGGCTAGTCCGGGTATAAGGGACTGGGATGCTAATCCTCTCTGTCTTAACCGTCGGGTTATCCTCCCACAGGCCCGTGCCATTTCCCCTGGCCTTGTAATGGCCACCTATAAGCCCCTTCATGCTGGCTATGGGTATAAAATCTGGAGATGATCAAGTCATTTAAAGGGGACCTATTATGCTCATTTTCAGGTTCATATCTTTATCTAGGAGTTCTACTAGAATAGGTTTATGCTATATAAAATACTAAAGGAAAGGGGAAAACCCCAAAAGCATAATAGGACCCCATTTATGCATCCTTTCCAAAGCAAGAACTGCACTCTGTGGCTACTACTAGACACCTGGAGATAACACTCCTATGAACAGATAACACTGTTGACACTGCGTGAGGCCCTGACGTCCTCCTGTCGTTGTCCTTTGCACTGATCAGCCATAGGTCGCTGTCTCACAGGGGCCTGAGAACAAACATGTTGTTTGCGTTGCCTAGCAACAATCAGCATTATCAACATTGACGCACTCTTACATATACATATACCAGTGGTTCCCAACCCAGTCCTGAAGAACCCCCACCCATTCCAGCTATTTCATCTTCCCAGTTTCTAACACACCCTGGTGTGATTGGTCTCATACAGCAAGGCCTTGACTAATTGCACCAGGTGTGATGGCACTGGGGAAGATCCAATTCCTGGCATGGCTGGGGGTCCTTGAGGACTGGAGTTGGGAACCACTGCCATATACAACTATATACCACTGGACTAACTTTAAAGCTTCATGCTCCTCTCCCCTCTTCTTGTTTTACAGGAGATTATTTGTAAGAATGTATGTTTGTAAAGGCGATGAAAGGGTGAAGTGGAAAATAACAATGAATAGGTGTATAAAAGATTACATGGAGTACATTCATGCAAGGAGATGGTTTTATTTTTATCCTCCTCTTTAAGTTTTAAAACTAATGTATTTAGACATGACAATAGGTTAGAGACCTGCTCTACATCTCCTCTTCCTGGTCTGAACGTGAACATCTGAAGTTCAATCAGTTCACTAAAAAGTGATCATGATGAATTATACATAAAAAATGTACAGGGCTAGATCCCCACTCAGCCTCCTGATGGAGCTCAGCACTTTGGACGTGGAGTCCAGGAGAGGCTGATCCTCATCAGGCTCATTGTTCATTATCATGTGTCACTGTTTCCACCAGAGGGGGCTCAGCCCTTTTGACGTGGAGTCCAGGAGAGGCTGATCCTCATCAGGCTCATTGCTCATTATCATGTATCACTGTTTCCACCAGTGTTGCTTGGTTTCTATTGGGCCCCTGGTAATCCTTGGGTCTCTTTTAAAGCCCCTGCATTGGCTCTAGTCTGTTTCTGACATTGCCACTGTTTGCTTCGTTGTACCCGTTCTGAGTCATGTCTAGGAAAGACAATCTTTCTCGTTTTCCATGTTTGTTTCTTGTACGAGTTTAGTTCTAGTCTTTTTTATTTATTTTGGAGTTACTCTTCAGTTTGGTCTGCGTTTGGATCCTGGTCCTGTTCCTGACTATCGTGACAATGAAGTTATGAATTTGGAAAAGAAATGGGATGCTATGCATTCCCCCAATAAACTAGAGCCTCATGTGATGTCTTGATTTTAGTGTTGTCATAAAGACGCTCTTTGCTGATCACTGATTTAATGGCAGATTTGATGCGTGTGGGCTGTGAGGCCTGACATCCCTAATGACTAGCCCTTCCCCACCCACATACTGCCATTGTTGTTATCACTGAAGGTGTGGCCGTGTTAAGGCCAGCCTGTTAAAAGCTGCGGTGGCTAAATAGACTGCAATGTAACTGCAGGATTATTGCATTTTACATATCACATCAGAAGATTAGGAATAACCAAGCCTGGTTTGGCAAAAATAAAGTCATTATAATTATTATTATTATAAACTTTTGCTACAAACATTATTTCTAAAATCAGGTCCTCTAACTCTATCTTACACAAGCCAGCTCAGATCAGTTTGGTAACCTTGGTAACTGGTGTGGCTCAGAATATTTCAGGCTCCCATGTAACAGTTACATTTGGCTCCTATCTATAGCTAACCTAACGTAGAATTACCATGGCAGCCAGCCTGGCTAAAGCATGAGGTAACACTTTTTTTTCTTCTTCACCTAGTTAGCTATTCTTAGCTATCTCATCTGGCCATCTGGTGTATCTCGACTATGCGTTGACTTGTGTTGTCATGCCGACGGCTAAGTGACACGCCCTGCAAAGACGAGGCTGATTGTAGGCTACTTAAAGACAAGGTGGGAATAGGTGCAGTGTTTGGTAATACCTGCTCGGTCTACTCCTACAGGTGGATTACGATGGAGGGAGAGTAAAGAGAGACCCAGGAGAAGTCAGGCGTGTTATAACTTAAAGAGGCTTACCTCTTAATAAAATCTGGCTAATCTTGATTGATATTGATCCCCACTGAGGAAGGGTTACAAACTTACAAACACAGATTAACAGAAACACACATACACACACATACACACACACACACACACACACACACACACACACACACACACACACACACACACACACAGAAAAACCAGTCCCACTAGATATGCCAGTCCTAGTTGTAGTGGAGCAACCTCAGCATGTACTGTTACAGGCTGACACCAACTCTAAAATTATTATGAATGGAGAATCCACCGCTCTTAGGAAAGGGCATTCATTTAATGCTAAATCATGTTGTTGTTTTTTTAAATCAACAAGTGTAGCATACAAATCCAGGTATACACATGTATGTAGGTTAGCAAGTAAAAAACAAGAAGGATTTAATAGTGAATTATAAAGTGGAAAATCTGAAACTAATGACTTCATATCTTCCTTGGAGAGTTTAAGCTAAACGATCCCCCTCATGTGAGCAACAAAACAAACACAATGTCCTCCCATAAATAATAAACAATGAAAGTATAAAAAAAAATTTCTATCAAAGAATTCTTTAGCAGCCATGTTGAACTTTCACCGTCATAAAGTGCCTCAAGGGTGTATCATTTAAAGAGTGCTAAGGTTGCCAGGTTCCATATAATCCCTGCCCTCCCACGACTTCAAAACAGACACAATGGTAGGTGGTGTGGTCATGTTGTGTTGCCAGATCCTAACCTTATATTACTAGAAGCCATGTTGAACTTTCACCGTCATAAGGTGCCTCAAGGTTTTATCAACTTAAAGAGTGCTAGGGTTGCCAGGTTTGATATAATCCCCCTGATATAATCCCTTAAAAATAGATACAATGTTTGTGTGGTGTTGCCAGATCCTAACCTTGTAGAAGAAATTGGAGCGGCCCACGGCGCCGATCTTCCCGACATGGTTCATGAAGCAGAGGTTCCCCTCGGTTGAACCATACAGCTCACACATACGGACCTCGCCGAAACGCCGGTGGAACTCACGCCACACGTCCTGTCTCAGCCCGTTGCCCACGCCGATCCTCATCTTGTGGTCCCGCTCCCCCTCCACCTAAGACAGGGGGGGAAATGGTAAATGGACCTCAACCTTTTCAACCTCAACCTGGAACAAAGGGCTTCACAATGTTACCTCATTCACCCACACACACGCAAACAGAAACACAGCTGAGCTTCCATGTAAGGTGCTTGCCTACGCATCAGGAGCACCTTGGGGTTCAGTGTCTTGCTCAAGGACACTTTGACACATGGACAGGAGGAACTGGGGATCAAACCGCCAACCCTTGGATCAGTGGAAGAACCACTCTACCTCCTGAGCCACACAGCCGAGAAACACAAAGTGGGTAACGATAGGAAGCCGTCAACCAATGAGATGTGCAGATAAACGTCCCTACACCCCTTTGTATAGTTAATGTGCACCTGAATTATTCATATTTTATTTAAATGTTTACATTTTTGTTTATTGTGACCTTGAGTGATTACGGGTTGGCATTCGTTAAATTAATTTGTTTGAAAGATTCTGGGTCAAATGTTAAGTGCAATGCAATGATCACATGTGCCTGCTCAAAACCAGGTCTTCCTGTTTATTCAAATATTCAAACACACTGGTTTCCCTGGTTACACATGTGTAACAGGGTTAAGAAAAAAAACAAGAAGCGAAAAAATCCAGAGTTTCTATGCTTGCGTGTGTGTCTAGACAACCAAAGTGAGAGTTTCTAACTTGTGTGTGCAGTCTGACAAAGGGGTATATCACCCGACCCAACACGTTCTGGGGTGTGACTGACAGGGAATGTTTCACTACGGGCCATCTGCAGTCACCTTAAAACACACACACACACACACACACACACACACACACACACACACATCCAAACAAACACACACACACAAACAAACACATCCAAACACACACGCACACACACACACAGACGCACACACACACACACATTCAAACACACCAACAAATAAACAAACACACACACGCATTCAAACACACATCCAAAAACACACACACAGAAACAAACACAAACACACACACATTCAAACACACAAACACACACACAAATAGCCATTCAAACACACACACAAATAGCCATTCAAACACACATTATCTTTTTTAAAGAGGGCCACAAGGCTGGCGAAAGACAACTGGAGATTATGAATGATATCATATTCATACCCAGAGTCTACCAGATTATGAATTATATCATATTCATACCCAGAGTGTACGAGATTATGAATTATATCATATTCATACCCAGAGTCTACGAGATTATGAATTATATAATATTCATACCCAGAGTCTACGAGATTATGAATTATATCATATTCATACCCAGAGTCAACGAGATTATGAATTATATCATATTCATACCCAGAGTCTACGAGATTATGAATTATATCATATTCATACCCAGAGTCTACGAGATTATGAATGATATAATATTCATACCCA
>JAVQIZ010210667.1:0-17021 GCA_036023535.2 Galaxias brevipinnis
TGTGTGTGTGTGTGTGTGTGTGTGTGTGTGTGTGTGTGTGTGTGTGTGTGTGTGTGTGTGTGTGTGTGTGTGTGTGTGTGTGTGTGTGTGTGTGTGTGTGTGTGTGTGTGTGTGTGTCAAGATGTCTGTGTCTGTTACTGTTACTGTGTGTGGGAGTCACCCAGCCTCTCTTTAAGACAGTCTTGACATAACACTGGCTCCCTCTTTCTGATGTTCCCTAATTTTGCTCTTATTAATGTGTGTTTTTAAATACCAATTCACAAACCTTCAGTCTTTTAACGGTGTGTATTTCTCGCCGCAGTTTTTATTTATTTATTTGTGTTCTGTATATTCTTGTTGTGTGACCCTAACTTCTCTCCATAGGCTCTGTGTTGTTTCTAAATGTGTTCTCGTTGTTCTGTCAGCCTCCAGAACAGCTGTTGAGGAGTCCATCCAGACCAAGCAAGTAGGGATGAGAGAGGAGGTCCCCAGCAAAGGTATTGAACGCTGCCCGCCTGCCTTGGCTAATGGCTTATGGCTTATAGCTCTGGCCTAGTTCATAATCTTGTTCCTGTGAACTTCACTAAACTCTTTGCACTCTCACTTTTTTAACCAATGGTGTCAGTTGTCATAATTGTAAGTGAGTAAGTGATGTTCTTCCAGTGTTTTAAAGTTATCTTCTTGTATGTTGATTTACACATTCTTGTTTTGTTCTGTCAGTAAATTTTAACTCTTCAATTGTCGCATTATATTTTTAAATGATTAGTATAATAGGTCCAGTTTGCTTTGGCTGATTTTGTGTTATTGTTTAGTCTGTCATTAGATGTGCTTCTTTACTCTACACGTTAATCCATGTTTGTTGGAAAAAGGGCTAACACAGTCAGTTAGCAGTGCAATACTAACAGGGTTGACAGTGCAAGGCTAATACAGTTAGCAGTACAATCCTAACACATTTAGCATTGTAAGGCTAATACAGTTAGCAGTGCAAGGCCAGTTAGCAGTTCAATCCTAACACATTTAGCAGTGCAAGGCTAACATGGTTGGCAGTTCAAGGATAATACAGTTAGCAGTAGAATCCTAACACATTTAGCAGTGCAAGGCTAAAATGGTTAGCAGTACAATCCTAACACAATGGATGTCTTCTAAGTGCCTGAAGAGCAAAAGAAGATTGAGGAGAGGCCTAAACCTGAAGTGAAAGAGCCATCACCAGCTAAAGGTACATTCACGTCTTCATGTCTTCATATAATCGGTGGTTTTCTGTGCTGAAATGTTGTAGCATTAATAAGTGCGTTCATACCTTGCCAACAAAGTCTTCATGAAAACTTAATGGTTTAAAATTGTTCTCAACTTGTGTCTGTATGTTTTATTTCCTTTATTGTTTGTTCCTATCCAAGAGTTCTTTATAGGGTTTTCATTGTGATTTATCCAAAGGAGAGAATTATGCCCACTAACTTGAGTTACTGATATTTTAGTAGTCCCTGAAGCTAAAAAGACTGTTGAAGAGAAGGTTTCAACTAAAGTTGTTCCAGAGAAAAAGGAAACTCGCAAAGGTAAAGTTGCTCAGCAACCGTAGTGTAACCATCTTTACGTTTCTCATAACAAGTCTTCTGTCTTTCAACTCATCCCCCTGTTTGAGTCTGTCTATTTTGACAACAACTTAATCATAATGTTGTCTTTTTTGTGTGGTTCTTTTGATCTTGCCCCCTCCCACCCTATTTACAGAATGTCCTTGCATGAATGGTGCGGTAGATGTTTTCATCTTTTTTTGTGTGTTTTTGTGATTGCTCACTTTAAATATCTTAAGATCCAGAGGAAGTGAAGAAGCCTGACGCCAAGCCTGCAGAAGCCCCCTCTCCTCCAGCAGAGAAACCCACTCCAGTCCCCGCTAAGAAAGGTACATGGTGGCTCTGCTCTAGTTTCCCTGCCTTAACCACTGTGTCTTAACCGGGGTCTTGGTGTCTATTTGTGTTACAATGTCTGTCCAGCTAATGTGTCCTCAGTCAACAAGGATATGCCTTGTAAACATCTTTAGATCTTTGTCCAAATTAGTAGTTCTTAAAGTGACCTAATCTTTTGTCCATATTTGTAATTGTTTTAACAACAAACATGTTTGTCTTGATTTGTATTATTTCTAACCAAACACTTGTTTGTCTATATTTGTCATTCTTTTATAAAAAGTTTGTTTTTCTGTGTTGCCTCTTTGTTCTGGCTAAGCAGTGTCTTACTCTTCACCTAGTGTAACACCTTTGCTTTCTTGATGCCCTCTATGTGGTTCAGTAGCTAATGATGCTGTCTGTGTTCTGGCTAAACAGTGTCTTACTCTTCACCTAGTGTAACACCTTTACTTTCTTGATGCCCTCTATGTGGTTCAGTAGCTAACGGTGCTGTCTGTGTTGTGTAAAGACGAGGCTAGGCCTCAGGTCCCAGCAGAGCCTAAAGTAGCCCCTGAGGCCAAGCCTGCTCCCAAGGCTCCTAAGGCTCAGCTAGAACCCAAACCAGACGCTCCCAAAGCACAACCGGAACCCAAACCAGCCGCTGTAAAGAAACCAGAGTCTCCCCCAACCAAAGGTATTTTCTGTTTTCATGTGTGTACTGTGTCTAATGTTTGTGTAACTGTGTTGTATGGTGTCTGTGTATGTGTGACTGTTTGTGATGCTTAAATAGCTTCTGTCATGGAAGCGAATCTTTGATCAATATTCTTTGTTTACCTTTAAATGCTGTCTAAAGCTATGTGCATGTTGCTTTAAGTCCCTGAGGTCAAAAGACCTGGGGTTCCAAAGCAAGAACCAGCAAAGACCAAGCCAGAACCAACCATTTCAAGACCAGAACCAGAAGCAAAAGAACCAGAACCGGACGTAAGAAAACCCAAACCTGAGGTCCGAAAGCCAGAACCTGAGGGCCGAAAACCAGATCCAGTGGTCAGAAAGCCAGAACCTGAGGTCCGAAAGCCAGAACCTGAGGTCCGAAAGCCGGAACCTGAGGTCCGAAAGCCAGAACCAGTGGTCAGTGTGCCAGAACCTGAGGCCCGAAAGCCAGAACCTGAGGTCAAAAAGCCAGAACCAGTGATCAAAAAGCCAGAACCTGAGGTCAAAAAGCTAGAGCCAGTGGTCAGAAAGCCAGAACCTGAGGTCCGAAAGCCAGAACCTGAGGTCCGAAAGCCAGAACCTGAGTTCCGAAAGCCAGAACCTGAGGTTCGGAAGCCAGAACCTGAGGTCAGAAAGCCAGAACCGGAGGTCCGAAAGCCCAAACCAGTGGTCAGCAAACCCGAACCGGAAGTTAGAAAGCCAGAACCAGCACCAACTGCAACAAAAAAAGGTATAAAGGACCTCGCATAAGAGATTCATCATATATCTCTTTTTTAAATCTTTTAAACCTTGCTTTTACTCCCTAACTCATTCTGAGTGATTCTTGTCAATATGCTTGCATGACTTGACTCTTGCTGGTTTTCTTCATATGTGATCGTTGCCAAGCAAACTCTGAAGCTTTCTTAACTTTCGTACCAACAATGGTTGTTAATGGTGATGTCTTTATGATATATGTGGCCTCTCTTAATTTTTCTGTGCCAATACTATTTAGATTAACATTTGTATTTTAACTGACACATACTATTTAGAGTGCATCGAGGGCTAACAGTCTTATAAGGAGAGCACTAAACCCAGTTTCATACACACTCGCTTCCCCTATAAGGAGAGGACTTAACCCAGCTTCAAACATACACACTTCCTTTCTGTTGTTGTTGTGCATCAATTTGTTGTTCGTCCTTATGTGTTTTCTGTTTGTCATTGTTTGATATTTGTAAATGTCTGACAACTGGCATGTTCTTTCAAAGTGCCAGAAATACCCAAAACACAGGAAGCACCTCGCCAGCCACCTTCTCCTGCCGTCCCAAAGGTGGAGCAGGAAGAAGCAGCACCACAGAGGAAACCTGCTGCAGCGACAGGTATCTATCGGTTGGAGCCCAAACTCTCAGTGGGTTTTTCTGAGTACTGACTTACCAAGCCCTTTCTTAACAATCTTACTCAAAAATCTTGCTGCTTTCACTTTGACCTTTCACCTGTTGATGTCTGTTTGCCCTTGTTCTTCACTCCAGCATAACCTCTGTTTAAAAACAGAGTTCTGTGTCCTGTAGTTGTCCTAGGAAATATGTTCTACACACACTTCTTAAATTCTTGAGTGTCACTTTGTGTTGTGGTGTCAGCGCTGTGCTCTCTGTTCACTCGTTAGAGTGTGGTGATGTGAAAATCTTTTATTCAACATGTCTTCTTATCTAACCAAGCTGAATGCTCTTTTAAGTTTGTGTGGAGGAGAAGTCACCAGAACGTACAGGAACTCTCAGACAGCCTGAGGTGGAGGTTCCTGCTAAACAGAGAGAACCCAAAGGAACCCTCAGACAGCCAGAGGTGGAGGTGTCTACTCCACAGAGAGAACCTAAAGGAACCCTCAGACAGCCAAAGGTGGAGGTTCCTACTCCACATAGAGAACCTACAGGAACCCTCAGACTGCCAGAGGTGGAGGTTCCTACTCCACAGAGAGAACCTAAAGGAACCCTCAGACAGCCAGAGATGGAGGTTCCTACTCCACATAGAGAACCTACAGGAACCCTCAGACAGCCTGAGGTGGAGGTTCCTACTCCACATAGAGAACCTACAGGAACCCTCAGACAGCCACATGCTGAGGTTCCCTCTTCACAGGAGGATGTTCCACAGAGAGGTAGAATCTCCCTGACTACCCGTCACATCTTCTTTTACTAATCTCTGTCTTGAATCAAAAGACAAGGTGGTAAATACTTCAGTCAAATCAGAGGGTTTACTATGATGTTTCTAAGGGAACTTGTTGGGCCAGCTCCTTTTCAATAATATATCTGCAGTACATGTGCAAATATACGTGCGCACTATTGTGCATAGACATTTATGAGCATGAAGAATGCGTGGCAAGTTTTAAGTTTAACAATACAAATTAAGACTAATATGCGCTAGATGATAAAAACAATGGATATATGCATCATCTATTTTTACATGCATTGTCTATGTGTTAGTCTGTGGTTTTGTTGACTTGAGTGTTTACCACCCTGGGAGTTGTCATTTGCTGTGCGTCAGCACACCTGTCCTTCTTCATTATTTATAGTGTTTGTCTACTGTGTGTGTGTGTCATGTCTTCTTAAAGTGCTAAAGCCCAAACCTAAACGATTACCTGAGGAGGAATGTGAAAGGCTGTCTGAGATATTACCTGCTAGAGAGCCTCAGAGGGTTTCGGAAAAGATACCCATACATGCACCTGAGAGAATAGCAGAGAAAATACCTGAAAAGGTGCCTCCGAAAGCCCCTGTGCAGGTACCTAAACGTTTACCTGGGACGGTCCCAGACCAAATACCTGAGAAGGTAGCTGAACGTTTACCTGAGAAGGTACCTGAGAAAGCTTCTGAGGAGGGAGTTGATCATATACCTGAGAAGGCCACTGAGAAGTTACCAGACAGGCTATCAAAAAGAGATGTCCCTCAGAGGTTACCAGAGCAGGAGTCTGCCAGGAAGCCTCAGGAAGGAGCTGAGAAGGCCCTGGAGAAAATTCCACAGGTGCCTGAGAGAGTAATAGACGAAAGAACACCTGAGAGGGTAGCAGAGAAAACACCTGAGAAGGTAGCAGAGAAAACACCTGAGAGGATAAGACAGAAAACACCTGAGAGGCAGGCAGAGAAAACACCTGAGACGGTGGCAGAGAAAACACCTGATAGGATAGCAGAGAAAACACCTGAGAGGAAAGCAGAGAAAGCACCTGAGACGGTAGCAGAGAAAACACCTGAGAGGATAAGACAGAAAACACCTGAGAAGATAGCAGAGAAAACACCTGAGAGGGTGGCAGAGAAAACATCTGATAGGATAGCAGAGAAAGCACCTGATAGGATAGCAGAGAAAACACCTGAGAGGATAACAGAGAAAGTGCATGAGAAGGTAGCAGAGAAAACACCTGAGAGGATAAGACAGAAAACACCTGAGAAGATAGCAGAGAAAACACCTGAGAGGGTGGCAGAGAAAACATCTGATAGGATAGCAGAGAAAACACCTGATAGGATAGCAGAGAAAACACCTGAGAGGATAACAGAGAAAGCACCTGAGAAGGTAGCAGAGAAAACACCTGAGAAGATAAGAGAGAAAACACCTGAGAAGGTAGCTCAAAAATCCCTGGAGAAGGTTTCCGAGAAGGTGCCACTAAAGCCATCTCACAAAATACCTGAGATGGTACCTGAGATGGTAACAAAAAGGCATTCTGACAAGATTGAGGAGAGTTTTGACAAGGCCCCTGAAAAGGTACATCAAGGACCATCTGAGATGCTGCCTCAGGATACACCTGAGGCTCAGCCAATGAGAGCTCTTAAGATACCTGTGGTTGAGCCAACGAGAGATAGGGAGGAAGCTCTTCCAAGAGGTATATCTTCAGCTAAACTCTTTGTCAACATTTCTTCTCCTGTTCTGTGTAGTTTGTGGGTTGAGAGGGTTAACACATCTCTTTACAGTCTTTAACTTACACAAAGGCATTAACAAAACAATGGAGTCTTTTGTGCTGTTTGTTTGTCTATGTTCTTCTCGATGTGTTAGATGTTATGTCTAAATTCTCATAATCCCAAACTAAGCCTCTTGCGTTAAAAAGCTTACTATTCTTTAAAGAACCAGAGGTTAAGAAGAAGCCTACAGTGGTTGTCATGCCAGCGTCCATCTCCCTGGATGAGACAGAGGTGGGGCCTCAGAGCCCAGCCACACCCACAGACAGAGGTATCCAAAGCACATTTCGAAAACAGCTCAAATTGTGCTGTGTGTTACTGGAATCTTTCTTAATCCTTAATGATAATTCACCTCAGGTGGATTATTTCAGTGACCCACTGCTACCCTCTTAATGTGTGCTGTTTCTAAGCCCGTTGTGTGTTTGTGTTGTTGTTTTTGTCCTCACCTCTTGGCGCCGTTGCATGGCGCCTTCCTCTTCCATATTCTTCACTCTTTAAACCCTCCAGCGTCTGTGAGTCTGGTGAAGGTGAGGCAGAAGACACCGTCAGGTGCCGAGAAGATCCAGGAAGTTTATTACGTAACAGAGAAGTACTCACCTGTTGAGAAAGTCTATCAATACGATGTGGCGGTGGAGGAACGCGCAGAACTTTCTTACGAGGGCGAGGGGAACGTAGCGGACGTGAGGGACGTATCCCTGTCAGAGCTGGACGTTTTAGTGAGCCCAGAGGTCACATCTCCTAAAGGTCAACGTCAACAAAGAGGCGGGGAGTCTGAAGTGAGACATGAGATATCTGTTACTGAGGGGACTAAGAGGAAGGGACGTTTGAAACCACTGAAGATTTCACCCAAATCAGAGGAATCACGTTTTAAAGAGGAAAGTGAACTGGTCCCTACTTTCAGTGATGTACGGTCAGGTCACTATAAAGAAGAATATGTAGTGAGGCTGAGTGGCACTCCAACAGGAGACAACACCGCTGAGAGGAGGGACAGTATTCCTTTACCGTCACCAGGTAGAGCTGTTTCCTGGGATGTAGGTGCTGCTGTAACAGTAAGAGGCAGTGCTGAGAGTAGAGAGACGTCTATAGGAACACACGGCCGCAGGGAGCCGGTAAGGGAGACAGCAGACATGACGATGCGTTCAGGGACAGACAGGAGAACAGGGCCTCTGCAGCAGGAAGATGGGGTCATCACAGAGCGCAAAGAAGATGAAACTAGTGTATTCATCAAAAAACAGGGCACAACTGAAAAAACTAACAAGAGAAGAAAATTGTCCCCAAAAGGCAAATCAAAGGGGCGTACAGAGAGTGAAGCCATATCAAACATAGAGACAATCCGTCATAAGAGGAAAGAGGCATCAGTCAAAACACGCAGTCCTGAAAGAGGACATGTTAGCGAGACTGAAGAACACATTTCTATCAGAACAGAGACTGTCGATAGAATAAGTCCGCTGCAGAGAAAAGATGACGTCATCACAGGGGGACCTGAATACATGTCTAGTGTCTCAGTGAAAAGGCAGGAGAGTGCAGACAAAACACGCAATAATACTCAAATAAATGTTACACCACAGACAAAGATGGAGATCAAACCGCAACATACAGCATTACCAAAACCAGGGAAAGTTAAAGTTATTCATTCAGAGACAGTTGAGGAAATTCAATCAAAAACTGGTAAAGATATTACGATTACGGAAGTTGAAGATATTCCGTTTAATACAAGTGGGGAAATTTCTTTGAAGAGAGTAGAGGATATTCAATCCAAGGCAATTATAGATATTCCATCAAAGAAAGTTGAGGGCATTTCATCAAAGAAAGTTGAGGATATTCCACCCAAAACCGTTAAGGACATTACTGTAAGGAAAGTTGAGGACGTTCCATCAAAGACCATTGAGGACATTACCATAAGGAAAGTTAAAGATATTCCATTAAAGACAGTTCAAGATATTCAATCTGAGACCGTTGACGAAATTCAGTTAAAAACCGGTAAAGATATTGTACCAAAAAGAGTTAAAGATATTACAATTATGCAAGTTGAGGATATTTCTTTAAAGAGAATAGAGGATATTCAATCCAAGACAGTTAAAGATATTCCATCAAAGAAAGTTGAGGGCATTTCAACAAGGAAAGTTGAGGATATGCCAATAAAGACAGTTAAAGATATTCCTTCCAAAACAGAGGAAATACCATTTGAAACAAGTGAAGACATTCCATCAGAGAGAAGTAAAGATATTTCGTCAAAGAGAATTAAAGATGTTCCATCAAAAACTGTTAAGGCTATTTCATCAGGGAAAGATGAAAGGATGCCATCAAAAACAGATGTAGATCTTCCTTCCAAGACAGTTGTAGAAATTACATTAAAAACCGGTAAAGATATTCCATCAAAAAGATTTAAACATATTCCATCAAAAATGGATGAGGAAATTCAATTAAAGCAAGTTGAGAATATTAAATCAGATATAGATATTCCATCTAAGAGAGTTGAGGTTAGTCCATCAAAGAAACCTGAGGATTTGCCATCAAAGAAAGTTGAGGGCATTTCATTGAAGAGAGTCGAGGATATTCCATTAAAGACAGTTAAGGACATTACTGTGAGGAAAGTTGAGGATATTCCATCAAAGAAAGTTAAAGATAATCCGTCAAAAATTATTAAAGATATTCAATCTGAGACCTTTGATGAAATTCTATTTAAAACCGGTAAAGATATTGTACCAAAAAGAGTTCAAGATATTACAATTACGGAAGTTTTAGATATTCCGTTGAATACAAATGAGGATATTTCTTTAAAGAGAGTAGAGGATATTCAATCAAAGGCAATTAAAGATATTCCATCAAAGAAAGTTGAGGGCATTTCAACAAGGGAAGTTGAGGATATGCCAGTAAAGACAGTTAAAGGTGTTCCTTCAAAAACAGTTGAGGAAATTCCATTTGAAACAGGCGAAGATATTCCATCAAAGAGAAGTAAAGATATTCCATCAAAGAGAATTAAAGACGTTCCATCAAAAACTGTTAAAGCTATTTCATCAGAGAAAGTTGAGGGTGTCCCATCAAAAACGGATGTAGATGTTCTTTCCAAGACAGTTGAAGAAAGTACATTAAAATCCAGTAAAGATATTCCTTCAAAAAGAGTTAGAGATATTCCATCCAAAACGGATGAGGAAATTCAATTAAAGCAAGTTGAGGATATTAAATCAGTGATAGGTCTTCCATCAAAGAGAGTTCAGGTTAGTCCATCAGTCAAAGTTGAGCATATTCCATCAATGAAAACTGAGAATGTTCCATTGAAGACAGATAAAGAAATTCCATCCAAAAATGTTAAGGATATTCCCTCTAAAACAATGGAAGATGTTCCATCAATGAGAGTAGAGAATGCTCAGTTAAAGAAAGCTGTGGGAAAAGAAAAGCATGAGGAAGTTATCCTTTCAAAAGTTGAACCAGCTAAGAAAACAACCAAACAGGAGCAAATTAAGAGAAAGGATTTGGGGAAGCCTGTAACAGAGTCACATACAGAGGAAGAACAGTTGGTTCTGTCTGACACTCCTACAAGGTTCACTAGAACGCAGGATATTCCATCAACAACAGTTAAGGACATTACTGTAAAGAAAGTTGAGGATATTCCATCAAAGACAGTTAAGGACATTCAATCGGAGACCATTGAGGAAGTTCAATTAAAAACCTGTAAAGATATTGTACCAAAAAGGTTTAAAGATATTTCAATTACGGAAGTTGAAGATATTCCGTTTCAGACAAATGAGGACATTTCTTTGATGAGAGTAGAGGATATTCAGTCCAAGGCAATTAAAGATATTCCATCAAAGAAAGTCGAGGGCATTCCATCAAAGAAAGTTAAGGATATGCCATTAAAGAAAGTTGAGGGCATTTCATTAAAGAAACCTGAGGATATGCCATTAAAGAAAGTTCAGGGCATTTCATCTAAGAGAGTCGAGGATATTCCATTAAAGACAGTTGAGGACATTACTGTAAGGAAAGTTGAGGACGTTCGATCAAAGTCAGTTGAGGACATTCCATCCCAAAAAACTAAAGATATTCAATCAAGGAAAATTAAAGATTTTCCATCAAAGACAGTTAAAGGTATTCAGTCGGAGATCATTGAGGAAATTCAATTAAAAACCGGTAAAGATATTGTACCAAAAAGACTTCAAGATATTGCAATTACGGAAGTTTTAGATATTCCGTTGAATACAAATGAGGATATTTCTTTAAAGAGAGTAGAGGATATTCAATATAAGGCAATTAAAGACATTCCATCAAAGGAAGTTGAGGCCATTTCATCAAAGAAAGCTGAATATATGCCATTAAAGAAAGTTGAGGTCATTTCATCGAAGAGAGTCGAGGACATGCCATTAAAAATCGTTAAGGCTATTTCATCAGGGGCGAATGTT
Source organism: Galaxias brevipinnis (assembly GCA_036023535.2). Lineage (NCBI taxonomy): Eukaryota > Metazoa > Chordata > Actinopteri > Galaxiiformes > Galaxiidae > Galaxias > Galaxias brevipinnis. Next base: position 10,870 of record JAVQIZ010210667.1, read on the forward strand.
GAGGATATTCCATTTAAAACAAGTGAAAATATCACAACGAGAGTAGATAATACTCAATTAAAGGTAGTTGAGGATGTTCCATCATTGAAAGTTGTGGGAAAAGAGAAGTCTGAGGAAATGACCCTTCCAAAAGCAAAACCAGTTGAGAAACCAGGGAGACAAGAGCAGAGAAAGGATTTGGTGACGCCTGTAACAGAGTCACATACAGAGGGAGAAGAGATGGTTCTGTCAGACACTCCTACAAGGTTCACTAGAACTCCGAAGATTGTCAGAGACACAGTAAGCAAACCAGAGGAGCTGTATCAGTCTGGAAAAATTGAGTCCAAGACAATTGTGTCCCCAAAACCAAAGTCAGCTGCTATTGAAGAGGTGAGGTATGTATCTGAGGATAAACAGCCAGAGATTGTTGGGGTGACAGATAAACCTGACGGAGTAATCCTCCCCAAGGACAAGGTAAACAGGAAGTTCACCAGACAGGAAACAGTGGATAGGATGGGGGCACGGTCTCCTGATAAGGCAAAGGTCACGGAGGTCACCTATGAAGGGTCATATAGAGAAGCAGATCAGAACAGGACATCAGAAGTTCCCTCAAAGTATGCTTCCACTGATGACATTGTCAGAGAGGCAGGAAAGGAAAAGGTTGAAATTAAGCCCGAAAGTATTTTTTCAAAGAGAAAGGAGTCACCAAAACAGAAAGGCGAGAGAGAGGACATCCAGTCAATAAAAGGTGCCGCTAAAGGCAAAGCTAGAGCGATCCCTCCATCCCACGTTGAGCACCTCGATGACAAACCTGTCACGCAGGACACCACAGCAAGAAGGGACTTAGTAACAGAAATCAGACCTGAGACTCAATTCATTGACAAGAAGTCAGAATATGAGCCTGAGTATCCTGAACGTGAGGAAATCACTACAAAAAGACGTACTTTAGATATGGATGAGTTTCATAGGGAATCTGCCATTAAAGAGCCTTCCAGAAAGACTCCACCTCAGACAGATGACACCACACGTCCAGAGGCAACAAAATGGCCGACACAAACTGAAGAAAAGAAGCGAAGTGAGTTGGCTAAGGAGTCAGTCAGAGGTACAAAGCGACCGCATCATATCAAAGATATTATTGTCATCATCACTACCACCAATCTTGGGACACTTTCATTTTCATCTATTGTTTGGATGCATGTCACCTTATTCTCTTTGAAGAAGCTTCTTTTTCCACCTTGTCAACTTTATACCATTTTCACAACATACTGTCGAATGAGACAGTCTCTTATGTTCGTTCTACATCTTTCATTAGGTAGATCATTGATGTTGTACTTCAAGTATGCACAACATTCTGTCGAATGAGACAGTCTCTTATGTTCGTTCTACATCTTTCATAAGGTAGATCATTGATGTTCATCATCGTTTGTGTTCATGTTCCACTTCATCCCACCTCTTGGCTACTAAACTCTTCTTACTAAACTCTTCTTACCTTATGATATTAATGTTCTTAAAAGATTCTATGCCAGAGAAGATGGCTGTCACAGCTGAATATGAATCTCTTTCTTTCAAAGACGGTGCGCCTCCTAAGAAGAAAGGTATTAAAATAACATGTCCAAAATGTTCTTCTTTCTCGTGTGTGGTGTTTGAATGTTGCGTTACACGTGTTGCCTGTGCTCTGTGAAGTTCGATGGCTAGCCCCATCCGTCTGGATGTTATTCTGACCTTAGTATTATTTTATTTGAAGTTCCTGGTAAGGAGAAGGAGTCTCCTCAGTCCCTCAAAGAGCCACTGGTTAAGATGGCCAGCCCTATTGAAGGTACATGTCTCTTTCTGTCCTATGCTGTTAACGTATGTCTCAGCTTACTGTATTATGTGTGATCTCTTGGTCTCTTTCTGTACTCCGCTTCTAATGTATGTCTCTGCTCAGCTTACTGTATTCTATGTGATCTCTTGCAATACATGTATGACCAAGCTTTTCTTGGGAAAATCTTTATATTCTTTAATGTGTCTTAAAAGTGCCTCAAGGTGTAAAGCCAACAACGAAGAAGGAAGTGCCCAAGGCTGGTGTCAAAGTTACGGAACCTAAAGATATTAAGCCAGGTATTCAGTTGCTGCTGTTACAAATACGTGGAAAATCCACGAGCTACTTCATGTATTTTTAATGATAAGAATGTAACATTCACAATAACAAATTACCTCTTTTATCCACTACAGTAAAAAATATTATAAAGCTTAGAAGTTTATGTTTAATGCATTCTGAACTCTTTAAACATATTTATATACTATTTTACTTGAAGCTGCAAAACCACAACCTGTCTTAAAAGATAAAGAAGTCAAAAAGCTTGAAGCCAAAAAGCCTGAGGTTGAAGACCAACCACAGCCTGTGGAGAAATGGCTAACTCCTCAAGAAGAGAAGCCAGGTATTCAGACAAGCAAGATTCCCCTACAGCTCCAAGGGAATCCTGTTCATAGACATCATCACACTCCTCTTCTGTTGCTCTATGAAACGCTTATTAGTATTATTCGAGCGGTTCTCTTTACTCTTGTCTGGTTTTTGTACTTGAAGAGATGAAGCCACAGTCAGTCGCAAAAGTGGACGAGCCAGTCAAGAGGCGTGAGGCTGCAGAGAAGCCTAGTGTTGTAAAGGCCCAGATAGCTCCAGAGACAGGTAGAGGACACCACACCATATCCTCTGTCTTAGGGGTCATCCGTATCAGCAAAGGATTTCAATTCCTTTCTCCTTCTTTTTTGTCACTTCCTCTTATACATCAAACTAACCTGGTTGGCTGTCTTGTCATCACTGAAGCGTTTCTTATGCATGTTTTTAGCTGATCTAGTATATTCTTATGATTTAAGCCTTGTTGTTAGTGGTAACGTTGTACTTTATTTAAGTCATTATAACATTTTCTTTCCTAAGTTAGCCAACCTGAATGATACAAATAAATGCACGTTTCAAACTCTTGCAAACCTAACTTCACTGGTTTCAACTTACCTTGGGTCTACTCAAATACCCATTAAATGTTTTTTATGCTGAATGGAGGAATCAGTGTTCTGTGTGAGGGACTGGGTAAGAAAGGCCCCACAATCACATCGACCTGGACTGTATTGCCATCACGTCTAGACCCCTAACATGTAACATCTTAAATAATAAGCTTAAACTTGCAGAATGTGTTGAAAAACACACTATGTCATTTGAGATTCTCCATTCCAGTCTTTACATGTGTGATTATGTTGACTAAATTACCTAACTGATCTCTTTGTGAAATAATCTGTGTACTAGATGAAACCAAAGGACCCGTCACTGCCCCTGGTGGAGGAGTTAAGAAAGGTAGGCTCATCTCTTAACACTGCCGTTGTTCATTTTATTTATTTAGCACTGTCTGTGCGGAGGGATCTGGACACACATATATAGAAAAGAGCTAGTTCTTTATTTTTTTATATCAACAATCACACAACTGTTCTCAACACAGTCGATTAATTAATGAGGATGATGTTTTGTTCTGTATTTGCGCACACGTCAGCTGCATCAGTATACAGGACAGTACATATGTACCAACATGTTCATATTTGTAGACACTATGATACATTGTGTTTACACATTGTTAAATGTGAAGTTTGTGTTTGTCCTTTGTTTGCTGGTCAGTTTTTATTTTAGTTTTTTCTGTGTTGTCCTGTGAAGTGCGGTTGTTTTTGAATGACCGTTAAATGAGTTGAGTGATGATGTCTCCTCGTATATCTGTTATGAGTAATGCAAAACCTTTACCGCCTCAGAACCTATTCTCCGCAAAAAAGGTCAGTCTCCAGCTCAGGAGGAAGGCATGTTTGAAATCCCCACCTTGAAGAAGACCACCAGGGTTTCCAGGAAGAGCGAAGAGGAACAGGAAGGGATCAAACTTAAGAAGATTCCTACGGTTCCTTTACAAGACGTTGAAGAGGAACCCAAACCTCAGAAGGTCAGCAGGACCACTGTCTACCACCAAGAGGAGAGGGTGTACGAGGAAGAGGTGTCCGAGAGGTCAGTAATCAGCAGGAGAGAGGAAGTAGCACCTAGGAGGAAGGGGGAGGAGCCTGTGGAACCTAAGGCGGGGCTAAAGGCTCCTAAAGAGGTTGAGCCTAAAGACTCGACCAGAGACTCCTGGTCCCGGAAAGAGAAGGAACTACAGAAGGAGCAGGAGGAGGATAAGATCACTCTGAAGAAAGGGAAGGGGGTAAAGGAGGAGGCTCCTGTTTCGCCTGACACAGCCCTAAAGAAGGTGAAGAAACTCCCCTCAGACAAGCAGGAGCCAGAAACTGTGAAGTTAAAACCGTTTGAAAGACCTTCCAAACCAGCTGAGGAACCGGAGAAAGACAAGAAGGAGCGTCAGGACAGAGAATCAGTGCCTTTTAAATCTGGAGAGAGGATCCCCAGAGACCAGCAACACAAGGAACCTGAGAAGAAGGCTGAGAAAAAGACCCCAGAGAAAGAGGAAGCAACGCCCGCTGTGAGGACGCCTGCTGAGAAAAAAGCCTCAGAGACAGACCAGGAGGCCACAAAGATCCCCACCAAGGCTGGGAGACTCCCATCTCAGGAACACGAGATGGAGAGTGTCAAACTGAAGCCCTTCTCCAGACCCTCTAAAGGTGAAGAAGAGGAAGAGAGGGAGAAGGAGAAGAAGAAGCCCTCAGAGGAGAGGGAGAAGGTTCCCACAGACGCCAGACGACCAAGTCGGGAAGTAACAGCGAGAGACACGGACGCCCCTCAGAAGAGGAAGGACACGCCTGAAACACCAGAGAAGAAGAAGGTGAAAGAGGCAGAGGCAGAGGCAGCCCCTGTGGAGAAGACTCTGTCTCCTAAAGTAGTTCCTGTTAAGAAACTGGAGAAGGGCCCAGAGGAAGCCAAGCCTCTGCAGATAAAGAAGGGAGTCCTTCCAAAAGAGAAGGAGGACAAGGAAAATGTGGCTTTAAAGCCCGTTGAGCAGCTGAAGAAGGTGGAGCTGAAGAAGACTCCGTCACCTAAAGTAGAGAAACCCAAACCCAAAGAACTGGAATCAGTTCCTGTGGAGAGGAAGCCGAGCGCAGACAAAGCTAAAAAGATTTCTCCCACAGAGTCACCAACAATTGAAGCAGTTAAACTCAAGAAGCCTCCCAGGAAACCCTCACCTGAAGAGGAAAAGGCAGCAGAACTAGAGAAACCTGGCAAGGGGAAAATCCCCATGAACAAAGAGGTTTCTCCTGGAGCTGTCCAGCTCAGGAAGATCTCTACTCAGCCTGAGGAGGAGGTGTTTGAGGAAGAGGAAGAGTACGAAGCGGAGGAGGAGGGAGAGGAAGGCGAGGCTTGGGGCTGGGAGCTGGTGCCTCGAGACAGCCCTGAAGCAGAGGACGGCGCCATGGAAACACCAGGGGTGGCGAGGAGAGGTGAGACGGAAACCCGTGACCCCTGGTGGCTGATGACAAGTTTCTGTCACCTCAAAATAATCTCCACCCCTCTTCATCTTAATGCCTCCTCCATCTTCATCTTGTTTGTCTTCATCCAATGTTCCTGTGCATAGGCGTACAACATCTTTGTCTGATTTACAGTTTTCATAATTTTGTCCCTCAGTGTTTTGTTTTTTTTGCCATTATGTTTCCTGTTTGTCTGTTGTTCACTGATCGTTTCATCCTTATTTAAACGTCTGTCATAGTTTATCATGTCTTCATTTTGTGTGCTCTTGCAAACGTTTACCAGTTCCTGTGTCGTCTGTCTACCAGTCTAATTGTTGTGATTTCAAGGTTTCCTATGTGTTCTTACTGTCAATTATACATTCACCATCATATGCCATACTCAAACCCCTGACACACATAGCCTCATTGTTTATACAAGAGAGCATTCCTTTCCAGACCTGCACTGGAGTGTGAGTGTGAGTAGGACATTGTACATTAGTTAGGATGTGAGTGTTAGTAGGATAATCACTGAGTGTGTTAGCAGGATAATGACTTTCAGTGTGTTAGTAGGATAATGACTTGGTGTGCTAGCATGATAATGACCGGGTGTGTTAGCAGGATAATGACTGTGAGTGTGTTAGCAGGATAATCGCTGAGTGTGTTAGCAGGATCATGACTGAATGTGTTAGCAGGATAATGACTGTGAGTGTGTTAGCAGGATAATGACTGAGTGTGTTAGCAGGATATTCACTGAATGTGTTAGCAGGATAATC
>JAVQIZ010210691.1:0-10168 GCA_036023535.2 Galaxias brevipinnis
CCCCCCCCCCTGTTTGTCAGTCTCCGTCTCCTCCACTTCCTTCCGCTGCTTACTGACGGCAGGTCTCGGCGGACGGCCCAATGAGCTGGTGATTAGATTAATGGGGAAACAGATTGAATATGGTGTCGTGTTTGCTTTACAGGTCGCTCCCACAGCCCCCTTTCCCTCTGCGGTTGCCGGCTGGAGGTCTGGGCAGTAAAGCCATTTGTTGCCAGCCGCAGGCTGATGGCTCCCTGGGGCAGTGATGCTGTGGTCGGCTTATTGCTCCAGTGGGTCGGGTGGTTGTGTTTGGATCAGCCTTCTAACGTTCCACACACCGCCCCCCCCCCTCCCCCACAGCCCCCCTCTAACACACTGCACGGCCCGCTGCTGCATCTAATTAAATACACCAAAGCACTCGCAAATGATATTTGGGTGAGAAACCTTGGGGACATTCATGATGTTTTCCGCAGCTTCAGAGCGATCATAGCGCAAATGTGTTGACACTTTATGGTAACAAACAACGTGATAAACCCTTGTTAGGGGTTTCTGCAATATTTTTTTTTTATTGTGTCCTTCTTTTTTGGTATCACAGCCTATCTGGTAGATGTTTTGTAAATTGTCCTGTGTGTCACGGTACATCATTTTCCCTTTCCTTTCTAATGAGAAACAAACCCTGAAGGTCATTATGGCAGATCATAACATACCCTTGCATAAATACTCAATTTAACCCTAGGTATGGACACAAATGATGAAAGCCCAGCTACATGAGTAAGGTTTCGTTGGCCATGGCAACACACACACACTGACAAATAGGTCTATTCACCCTGTCCTCAGAGGTCTTAAACAAACAGAGCTGTCAATCAACCCGTGGGAGTTCCAGTGGCTCCGCCCTTGACATCTATGGCTAACAGCTTCATTACCCTGCTAAGACACATTAGCGAGTACTGCGGCATGCGCCGGGCAATACTCAGCTTTCATTACGCTTCTAAAGACCTGGATTTAAACCTAAAGTTTAATTAGGTCTAATGGAACTTCTACTTGACTGCAATATAAACCTCACTAAGCGTGGGCTTTACTCAAATTAGCCATTTAAGGGATTGTCTTTTTTTTCCTATCTTATACACAGCACATGTGCTGTTTTACCCCCAAAAAATGAAAGGCATAGATACAGATAGTACCATCCTCTTTAGTATAAGGGAAAGCTGTTCAAGTGCATTTTGTTGCTTAACACATTGGAATTCAGCGTGCTGTGTACACACAGATGCCTGGCTGTGTGTGAGTGAAAGCTGGCCATGAATATGTATTGGTGCGTGCTAGGTTAAGTATCTGCCTCAAGGTCAGAGCAACAATGTCACCATGGCAGAAATCCCTATCTTCTCTGCACCCTAGCAATATCTGGAAATAATATCGACACCCTAAACAACTGATGAATTCATTGAGGGGGTAGAAATAAATCTATCCCAAATGATTTTCCCATCAGTACAAAAACGAAATGTGGACATTAATAATTCAGCTAAATTCTGAGGCAATTGATCTACAGAGATTGGGGAGTCTTGACGTTTGGGAGGGCCGGGGAATTACTCCTACACACTGGAGAAGAGCCATCCACAAATACTGCATTAGTACTATGACATGAGCACCTACACACACACACACACGCACACGCACACATGCACGCACGCACACACACACACACACACACACACACACACACACACACGCACACACAAATCGTTTCCTACAGCCAAACTAATGGCACCATCCCTTCTTAATGTTTTGCAAGACATCCAAGAGTTTGGAGCTCTGAATACAAATCAAGACGAAAGTAAAACTGGGGGGAAATGGATCCTCAGTTGCTGCTGTGTTGACACATTGCCACAGCAGGTAAACGCAGCCTCCATGGTGCAGCATCCATAGTGTTCGCTTTGAAAACAATGCACCATATTATCCTCTAGGTGTGACATCACAACCGACTGAGGAAAGCCTAAGAGGCAGAGAGAAACTACTGCCAGTTGAATGAAAGATATGCAAATGTGGAAAATGCAAATCGGGGGATCTTATTTTGAAATTTCAGAATGTCTTTGCTAATTGGTCGCTAGAGAGAAGATGCTGATGCATAAGTTTCGCTGCCTGATGGAAAGCCACCCACACTAAAACACACACTGAGGCACGCGCGCGCACACACACACGCACACACGCACACAGACATGCACACACACACACGCACACACACACACAGACATGCACGCACTCACATGCACACACATACACACGCACTCAGAGCCTCTGTCAAAGTTCTGGCATTACTGTCCTGCCTGCCTTGCTTAACAATACCCTGTTCTGCCTGAGCTCACAACCAGACACGTTAGACATCATTTTGTTCTTCTCCTCCATTATCATTCCTCTTTCCCGGCACTCTTTTGTTTGCCGCAGTTAAAAGCCAGCATTAGCACACGGGAGCGTCCTGGTTTTGTCCTTTTCATGAGGTATTTCAATCTCTCACCTACCATTAGTCGAGGGGGCTCTGTCTGGTTGAGTCACATTTTACAGAGGCGAGACGTGGAGCAGTACTCTCCACACCCCATTAGAGCCCAGTGAAGAGACCTGGCATGGCGGCAACTCTCCCTCAAACGCACCCAGAATGCACAGGCGATGAACGCACACACGCCCCCATACACACACACACACGCAAACACTCACTCATCGTCACACAAAGACACATTCACACTAGCGGTTACTCTCGTTGGATGTGAGCACACACATCCATGCGCACACACACACACATACAAACATGCACACACACACACACATACATCTAACACTGAGAGAGGACCAGGTAGCTGAATGGGATTGTATTAGGCTGTGCCGACAGGTATTCCTTAATAAAGTAACACTGGCACATAAAAAGGAGGACTTAGGACTTAGATAATGAGCTGCAGAGGGAGCCGACACCTGTTTGTGTACACTTCCTCCTATCAAACACCGTGTCGTTAATCACCCCTGTTGCAAGTTGGCTCCCGCCTTCTCTCTCTCTCACACACACACACACACACACACACAGACACAGACGCAGGGTCGGACTGCATTGAACACACAGGTGCGGTTCTGCTCTGCTCCAGCTCTCCCCGGTTTTTAAGCCTCCTGCCTCCGCAGAGACGCAGGAACTGCAGCTGTCTGGAGCCGCACCTGTCGTCCCACCCGCTACCTTCCCCACAAAGCGTCAGGAACACACGTAAACACGGCCCGCAAAACCCCAGGCCGGCGCCGGAACAATATATCCTTACTAAGAGACGAAAGGAATCAAAACGCCCTCTATCTCGCCCCAATTTTCACTCAATAGGCCCTCGTAAAGTGGTTCTCTTTCTCTCTGTCTCAGATAAAGAGAATCCCATTACTTCTTCCTCATTTTACAAGCTCTGTTGGGCTCCGACCGCCTTTCAACAGATGTAGTTACAACTTTATTTGCCACCTCCATAAAGGTGACTTATTGGGCGTTATCGCATGGCCCGGCCAGAAACATCAATAGGAGATTAAAAGGTGGGAGAGCAGAAAGGGACAGACTTCATTAAAGCTGATGTAGGACTGCCCCGACCTATCAATATCCGGGAGCGACACGCTGCCTTGTTGAGTGCACCGATTGAGGTTTTCACTGCTCATTGATGCTTATTGACTGCCATTGACTTGGCCAAGAGATATTTGTTTGGAGATTGAACGCGCCCGAGAGGAGTGCTCGCCGAGGTGAACCCTTTTTTGCTTTATCGCCATGGTAACGGTTGACTAGATCAGAGGGGTGAAAAGTAACGCATAAACAAACTGGACGGACACATCCCGCTTGCCGCTCGGTTTTATTAGAAAGCCGTGGCGTTAAGATAGGACATAAAGCCATACAAACACAATAACGTCCCCGGGAGCGAGGCTCTCGCACAAAGAAGAAAGACAAGAGGGCGAGAGAGAAACTCATTGCTTCTGCCCACTGTAGCTCATTACGATTTACATTTACATTCCATTAAGAGGCATCTGCAGCCTGATGTAGTCCATCAGGCTCCGTGCACGTCGCCAGAGAGAGCGAGAGAGCGTGCGAGAGAGTTACAGAGGTAATCGGGCAGTCGACAGCAAGCGGTCCCTTCACGTGGCATAGCAGAGCTTAGCCCCGAGCTGTGGATTCTACCGTCCAACGTGCAGAGAAAATATATGGGAGCAGAGGGAGGCCTGGTCAATCAGCATCATCATAAATAATCATCGCGGTTGCCAGGTCACTGACTTTAAAGACAACAGCCCACCCAAGCACAGCCTCACATACCGCCACATCCTGTTTTCCACTCGTTCACTTTGTCCTCGGCAAACAAAACCCGCGTTGCTATGGCGATGGCATTATGGAGGCGCTTGGAAGATAGCGACGCAATCACTGTTAGGCCTTCGGCTTAATTTGACTAATGTTTGAGCATATGTCAATTGCTTTTATTTATTGTAGTGTTTTCTTGATTCAAAGCCGAACAAAACAATCTTTTTTTTTCTAGTTTTACCCTTTTTTTGTGCTGTTGTTCCAGGAGGATGGGCCCAGCGAGTGTAGGCTATCGCAGTTAGCCTACTGGGGCATGCTTTTTCGGATTCAGTCTATGACCAACAAGATAAATCCTAAAACCATTAAAAGTTATTCTGAGGGAAATGAAGCCAAGGAGAAGAGGCAGAGTGGGGCGTGAGACAGAAGAATGGGAAAAGCGGAATGAGGCCTTACCTGCTTTACGTGGGTTCTAGATGGCCTCTTTTATGGGTTCCAAATAGGTATGTCTGTGGGTTCCATGGATCACCCATATGTGTTTGCCCCAAATGAGTAATGAGTGTGAGTTCCAACCAGGCGAGTGATGGGTCCCAGACTCCGAGCTAAACTGGCCATTATGAGCCTGTGTAACTTTTACCCAAAATTGACCCACCCAGTGCCCGCAGTTTAACCACACGGGTGTGCGTGTGTGTGGCCAAGTTGCTTAACCCAAGTGGGTCCCACATGAAATGTCTCTATTGATCCCATGCCCACTTAATACCCACAAAGCTTAGGCAAATTCCACACGGGGGCCATATTTGTCTGTTGGCTGTGAACAGGTAAACTGTGATATAAGAAAGAAATAGAAAATAGGCTTAATTCTAATGCTATCAAAGGTGTTTGGCTGGGTATGAAAAACAATTACAGATGACATTGCAGCTTTTGTTATATATTGGCTTTGTCAAGGACGTGCCCTGTGGTATTTAGTGGGAGCCTCATGCTGCGTGTGTGTACAGGCCTATATTTAGTGATCGCACACAGCTACTGTCAGTTGGCTTCTACCCTGCAAGCTTCTCTAAAGTGGCGTCATCCGTGTGCCATGTCTCCGACTGTTCTTCACAACCACCCACACCTCTGTCGTGGCGTCACAATTGAAAACTGTAAAATGCGTAATACCTTTTCCCAAAAAGCCAAGAGTTGAGGAACATAATGACATCAGACCTATTGCCCTAACTTCTTATATTTTGAACATGCTTGAAAGGGTTGTACTCTATGTACAGGATATGATCTAGGCCTAGTTGAAGACCACATTGATCATATGCAGTTTGCTTATTAATATCAGCTTGCTGTTGATGCTGATCTAAATATGGTTCATAACATTTATAATCATCTTAAAATACCACATAGTTATATTAAACTGATGGATCTTTTAAATTGTCCAGTGCTTTCAATACTATCCACCCACATATTTTAGCTGGAGAACTGAGCGCTATGAACATTCCACATTCTCTTATTAAGTGGACTAACAAATAGTTAAAACGTGTGATGATACACTTGATGGTACACTACTATACATGCTTTTGTAACTTTTTTATTCCTTTTATGTATGTGTTTTATCTTAAATTCCCTTATTTTTATAGTTGTTTTTTTAATTGTGAGTGTGGATTTTATTGCTTCATTGTTCATATTGTTTGATGGCAAAACAATGATTTCACTTGTCCCCTTGGGATCAATAAAGTATTTTACATTCCATTCCATTAAATTCCAAACTTTACTGGCCTACGCTTGTCTAGCACACAGTTGTGTGGGAGACAATTTCATTTCCTTCGTAACCAAGGGGAATGGTGTATGCGCTCATACAACAAAAGAAACCTCTGAATACTTTCCTCCACTTCAGCTCGCTGTCTGCTTCTTTTCAGTAAGTCAGAGAGTAGATAATGTTCTCATTGGCTGACGGTGTAACAAGGTCAGACATCAATATGCTACTTCGTCTTTTTCCATTTCCTGCAGTATGAGAGACCACTTTTTATTGCCTTGTAAGGAAGGGATCCATATCTAAATGACCGGATTTGATGTACAGTCACAGCCACTCAAGCTTGTAAGGTAATGTTACTTTCGGTGGGAATGGAACTAGCTCCAACTATCCAACACAGTGAAGTTTGAATTTTACTAGCAAGACCAGAGTGAGACCGTGGTTATCATGCTGTGCCCTCAGGGTGGTATCTCTCTGCTGCCAGATCTCAGGGCACAGTGCTGAGGCTGAGGAGAAATACACATTTGCAAAAGGCTACAAATGTGAGAGACCATTCTGACACTATTTAAAATACTGCATCTTTTTCAACAAACGCATTCGTGTTGGAAAGTGAATTTCTGGCTAGTGATTATTCTTAGATTTTTTTTTCTTTTCTTTTTTTTTTGATAGCCTACTTTCCCGGCTCTCAGTCCTTGGTGAGCTAACGGCCGGCCATGGGAATAAAGCCACCCAGGTCTGTCATTAAAAGCAGTGAGAGCGGCAGGGTATGAAAACCCACTAGAACAATTCCACTGTAGGTCCTGCTCAACAGCCCGTCCCTTCATTAAGGCGCGGCTAATTGAAGATGATGTGGCGGATCAGCTGTGAAGGAGCACGGGGCCGGGGGAGAAGGTCAAGCTGGCGGAACGGAGGATATACCCTCGTTGGCTTCAATTAATAGGCGAGATGAGAGGTGTGATCCATAAAATCATCCTGCATCCCCTCAAATCCCATCTCGGCAAAAGCAAGCGGACCCTAAACCGTTCTTTTATCTCCGGTGTTGTGGGCTTCCATGGTGTAGCGATAGCGCTCGTTCAGAGGTAGAGGCAGCCGCCCGTGCTTATCGGGACAGCCGGCCTCCTCGGCCCAGGTGATAATCTGATTGGCGGTCACGTGCACGTCCATCAGCCCGCTGGCTCGTCGCTGACCATGGCCTCTGCTATTACATCATACTTCATCTCACTCTCTTCCGCTCTCCCATGACCCCCCCCCCCCGTCTCTCCCACCATCCGCATGGGGTGTCGTCCCCCCCCCCCCCTTACCCGTCCTGTTCCTCCGCGCGGCACTAGCTCTCCGTCCCTCGTTTTCCCCATTATTCTCCTCTTTCCCCACCCCTCATTCTCCCTGCCCTCCCATCTGCCGATCCCGCCCTGATGACTGCAGTGTGAGGTTTTTCCTCCCCGGCCAGACCCTATTCTGTCACTCCCCCTCTCTGTCCTTTATCGGAGGGGGAATCTATCTGATAGTTTAATCTCCCCCATCCCTTCATCCATCCATCTATCTCTCCATCCATCTCGCCGTCCCTTCCTTTCCGCTCCCCCAGCAGCAGGTTCAGGCCGTGGCGGAGGCAGGGCTGGAGAGCCGATAAGCTGCCCTCCACAGGTCACCGTGTATAGGCAAGCTGATAGGCATCGCCCATGCTTATACTTATCCTCTGGATCCTCTGTGTCTCTCCGGGAGCCAGTGTTATTTTTCTAATTTGACTAATTTACGTTAGCGCCGTTGTTATTGCCTTGTTGTCATTATGGTAAAATAATTTGACGTTGTGTGTTCTTGGATAATGTGGATTATGCATGCAAGCCCGTCATGTGTGAATCTATGCCTGCTTGCGTTTGTTTGCATCCGCCCCAACCCTGGCCGGGACGGAGCCAACCTCCGGGGGTGTGAGAGGTCCCTCTCGGTGCAGGATGCCCCGCCAGAGGAAGGTCGCACTGGAGGTTGATGGGAGGGGACCAAACACACCTCCTGCCACACAGAGATTTATCTGGGCAGCCCCGCTCCCAGAAACACATGGTTAATTTAGCAGCCATTACAGGTGACATGGTGATGAATTGAGCGAGCTGTGCGTGCATAAACACACACCGAAACAGACCCACACCGACGGTCAATTTACTGGAGTCTACCGGAGAGGAGATAGGAGATAAAAGTTAGTGTTTGTAGAATGAAATGAATGGTTTCATTAGAAAGCCTGGCTTCCATATGAATGATAGGACCGGCATCACGTAGACTCAGTTCAACGAGCAATTGTATATCCCACAGTAACTTAATTTAAGACGCCTCATTTAGGGATTCTCATGTGCAAATCATCATTACACTGTTGCTTGAGTAGCATGCATATTTCATGCACCTCCTCTAAATGCATAGAGTACTTTATTGTTTACTGCGTGCCTCAGCTATTCATCATTATTTCCATGCCATAAAAACGTCATGTTTATTGATTCCGTAGACAGTCGGGAGCTGCCCTTCATTTTGGAGCCTGGGCGGTTTCATACGTGCGGATATTTGATCACTGTCAAGCACGCCACGTCACAGGGAGCCACAGCGACCGCAAAAGTAAGCTTTTTCCACGGAGAGAGGCGACGTCCATTTGACAAAACAGCACGGAACACACAGGAAAAAAAAGTAAGGCACTTGGGCGGCGAGAGCCAGTCCGTGGTTGACCGGCCGCGAGCAGCAAACAGCAGAGAGAGAAAGAGAGGGAGAAAGAAAGAGAGAAAGAGAGAGCGAGACGGGGCTTTTATGTGGACGTGTGTGTGTGTGTGAAAGCAGAACAGACACAGAGACAATGGGGGAACCTCTCCAGAGAATCGTGGTGGCAGCGCGGTTGAGCGTGGCCTCCATTTTACCTCCAGCCCCCCAGCCTGCAGGGACATGGTGGACCAGATGATAGAGTCACGGAATGGAACAATTTGCTGTTTTTTTTTTCTCTTCCCTGTGTGCATTGAAGGCAGAAAAAAAATTATTTTGTTTGGTTTTATGTGACATTTATTTAAACTACCAAGTTAAACTCATGGGGAAGGGAGGGGGTGGGTAGAAAGGATGGAAATGGAGAGGAGAGGAGAGAAGAGGAGAGGAGAGAAGAGGGGGTAATGGAGAGGAGAGGAGAGGAGAGAGGGGAGGAGAGGAGAGGAGAGGAGAGGAGAGGGGGAAATGAAGAGGAGAGGAGAGGAGAGGAGAGGAGAGGAGAGGAGTGGAGAGGAGAGGAGAGGAGAGGACTGAGGATTACTGCTCGGTGAGATCAGCTCAGTGAGGAGACACAGTGAAAACGCTGATAGCTCTGTGACAAAACCAGCCCACTTAAAGCTGACACCTCTGCGCAAATGTTTCCCTCCCAGCAGGCAGCAAAGCAGGCAGGCAGGCAGGCAGGGAGTCAGAGCTGATACCCGTGTACCTCCGAGAAGCTAGTGCACTTCAGCTCGGTTAGAGCTGACACAAGCCAACAGCCCTTCCTGCTATTCCCTCATCTCTGTCTCCTCACTCACACTATACATTAGCAGAAATGTCCCTCGACACAGAACGGAAATCCAGCATCACCAACATTCTGCGGCCACGTCGGCTGCAGACACCCTAGCCGGAAGCCGACTTGAACGAAAAGGGGGAATCTTTCTCGACAATTGGAAACGAAACTTTAGCTGCAACCCTCTAAAAACCGTGACAAACCGATGCCCTAAAAATAGATAACATTTTTTAACCCCAGGCCATGTTTAACCCTAACAAAAAAAAACATACCGTTAAGGTCACTGTAGAAGATAGTTTGGTCGTCCTGCATTGCTGGATAGCGTTCCAATTTGGCTCCAGGTGATGGACTCTTGTTATGGTGTACTCTCTGCCTGGGTCCCTTCCTCCCTGCAGGGTGTGCTCCTTGTGTCCCCTTAGCTGCATTCTGCATGCAGAAGAAGAGCAGGACTGCTAGGAAAGCCTGAGGAGGGCTGACACGCAGGTGCACCCTGTTGACTGACTGACTCACTGACTGACTGACTGACTGACTGGCTGACTGACTGACTGACTGACTGACTGACTGACTGACTGACTCACTGACTGACTGACTGACTGGCTCACTGACTGACTGACTGACTGACTGACTCACTGACTCACTGACTGACTGACTGACTGACTGACTGACTGGGTAACTGACT
>JAVQIZ010210710.1:0-14467 GCA_036023535.2 Galaxias brevipinnis
CTCTCTCTCTCTCTCTCTCTCTCTCTCTCTCTCTCTCTCTCTCTCTCTCTCTACCGTATGGAACTAGATAAACCAGACAACTATGTAATTTTAACATCAACTATGAACAGCTATAAAGGTTACATATTTGGGTACTGTTCCACATTATTTAATTGACGGCTGCAGCATTATCAAATGGTCTGTTAGATTTTATTTGTCATGACAACCATTTCCTTTATATGTATTATACTGTACAGTATACCGTAGTTTATTATACCATCTCCTTTATAAATACTGGATATTGGTAGTTGTATTGGTGTGAATCGCCTGGAAAGGGAGTCTCTGTCTTTCTCTCTCTCTCTCTTTCTTGCTCTCTCACATACACTCTCACACACACACACACACACACACACACACACACACAAACTCTTTTAACACACACACCGACACACCGACACACACACACACACACACACACACACACACACACACACACACACACAGTGACATCTGGGGTAAGATATTGCTTGTGTGGAAGCTTAGAGGGCCTCTCATGATAACAACTCTGCATCCCAACATCCAGCATCCATCATCATCAACACTAACATCTGCTCTGAGACTCAGCCTAGATCTCTTTCTTTCCTTCTCTCCTGACCTCTCTCTCTCTTTCTCTCTCTCTTTCTTTATCTTTCTCACTCTGACCACAAATGTTTATTTTTTTCTTCTGTTTGTTATTCATGTTCTCTACTTCCTTACAATGTGTCACAGTATTTTTCTCAGTATCCCACTCCCTTTATCTGCCTTTGTCTCTCTCTGACCATTTAACTCTGTGCAACCAAAAGCACAGTTTTTTAAACCAACAAGATTGTTCACATCAACATATAATGAAACTATTATCAGTACGTTTATGTGTAATTTAGGTGATACGTCATTGTGGATTGGGCTCAGTCAAGTTGAAAGCATGATACATTTATTTTGAACACTGATGCTCCTAGTGGTATTAAAGCTAAAACCCCATGGGACTCTGATGGATTTGTTCAGTTTTCCAGCCCAACTTTATGACGCGCTGCCAACACACATATGCACACTCTCTCGCATATCTTCATGGTGATGTCTTAGAGAGCTGTCAGATACTGTGACAATAGAACCAGTCAGAGAAGCATAAGTAGCAGACAACAAAAAACAGTGTTTTGTTTTATAGGTACACATCAGCAAAGGTAGTGTGTAAAGGCATCTCAAGTCAGCTCTTATCAAAGTGTTGTGTTGGGATAGTTAAATAAATGATAAAATTCTGCTTTGCTGATGTTAGTCGTTGACTCGTGTCTTATTCATTTTTTTTCTTCTGGTCCAATTTCAAGATCAACACACACGTGAATGCGGTTGAGAAGGCAATTGTGAATGACTGTCACCAAGCTAATTGCGTGTCTTGGACCTACGTTGTCGAGGGGCAATAATCACAACAGGTTTTTCATTTTTCTTCCAATAACAACTCATTTTTAATCCAATTAGGAATGCTAACGTGAGAGGCATTAACACAGCAGACACAGGGACAGATGAGAGAATATGCAGCACATTCATCCAGACAGTCAATATTGGATTTCTCCCTAAGCAGCTGTGTCTGCTCTCGCTGACATTCTCCACCTCTGCACAGTGATCAGTCATGATTAAACAGCCTTCTCTTCTTTATCAACATTCATTACATGTCCCGTCCATGCTTCACAACAGATCCACTGGCGGTTAAAGTTACAATTCACACTTTGGGCTTTCTGCACACACTCTCTAACCAACCGTTGGTAATAGAATAGATGACAGATAATGTTTTCATTGTTCTCGTACTGGAGTGTATCTTTCCCTTGGAGTTGTTGCCGTTCAACCGGGTTTGTGTTTGTGTGTGTGTGTGTGTGTGTGTGTGTGTGTGTGTGTGTATGTGTGTTTCAGTGAGCGAGAGAGAGAAAGAGATAGGGAAAGTAAATGTGCGTATGTTGGGGTGTGGTGCATATTTATCATATGGTAACCCCCTAAACTCCCATTTTATATTGAATTCTATGACTTGACACTTCTTTAGATGCAAACCGTTCAAATGTACCATAATCTTCAGCTAATGACATTGAGTCATAATTTAGTCATTGTTTTTTTCGTCCTGTTTAGTTATTGAAAATTCCATTAAACAAGCTAAAAATACAAGTTCACTTTTTGTCTTTTTGTCTTTGTCTTCATTTGTGGTAGCAGGCTTGTGCTGTTCGGGTGGTTTGACTGACAGTTCCCCCAAACACAAACAAACCGAACAACGGACTGTGTATTTTCGGGATTTGTGAGTGTGCATGCATAGATGCATGTATGTCATTTAAGTGTAATGTATGTAATGTAATTTGTTTAAAATGTTTTATAAATAAATAGTAAATGTACACATGCATGTACACTATGTAACTGTATAACTCTGTGGGGATAAAGGGCATCCTGTAGAATTATTGACAAAGACACAGTACTGTGTAACCTTTTGCAGCTAAATGCTGCCATCTGTTGTTAAATGAAGACTGCTGTTTTGTATTTGTAGGAACCATTCCTGCAATGAAAACTGATTATCAATGGGGCTTTTGTGCATAATACTGTATGCATGGGCTTTGCATATTTGAAGGCCATTATCGAAAAACATTGAAAACTGAAAAAAAAAGAAAAGGGAAGCGTGTTTCCCATTCTTGTGGCGGTAATCAATAGGTGTATGCAGCACACTGAATCATTGTCCATGTGTGCATTGATTATTTGGTTTAAATCAATGTTTATTTGATTGCATAAGTCTCGCTGAAAGACAATGAAATATGGCACGAGAAAAACCGTTGTACCCCTGTGTTCATAGGCTCAGTCACACCAGTCGACAAGACTGACATCTGGTCTCCAGAGGAGAATCCTGTGAGGAAGTTATCACTCTTTATCCTCACACCCAGCCATGTCCATTTCTGCCCTTAAGCTGTGCTGATGTAGCTGACCGGGTTTCATCTAGTAAACCAATCATCCAGCTCTCCTCAACACCACCACCTACTTTGTCTAAAACGCGGATGCAAAAGTAGACGGCCTGCTCTGCTAAACGATGCCAAACATGTAGGCCAGTGTACCAGGGACGACTCCAGACCTCCCCCGAAGAGCAGTCCTGCCAGGTAATTAACGGAGGAGTGTGCCATCCATCGTTCCTCATTACCGCACTCTGAGATTAAACACTTTCAGGATAGGGGAGCGAAAGAGGAGCGGAGGAGGAGAAGGAGAAAGAAAATCCATGCGGGTTCCCAGGTAATTTCTCTCTGTCGGGTTAGTCCAAACGGGGAGGGGCGGCTCATCAGAGCCCCCGCAGGAGACAAATGGTGCAGTCAGAGCAGGAGGGGCTGGACCTGCTGGGGTGGTCTGACTGACAGCAACCCCCCCACCCCCCTCCTTCCAACACAAACACACCCAACAATTAACTGTGCTCTTTCGATGATTTGTGTGTGTGCATGTGTAGATGCGCGTAGGCGCACATGCGTGTTCATCGAAGCCGGTTCCCGGTACTGGGGAGCAGGTGTGAGGAGCTTGGAGGCATGCTGGGAAGCAAACAAGGGTTTAGAACCTCATGTATAAAGTCAACACAGAATCTCATTCAGGTCTGACAACGCGGGGGGGGAGGGGGTTAGGTGTGTGTGTGGGGTGGGGGTTTGTGTGTGTGTGTGGTGGGGGGTGTGAAGCTATCCCCGCCAAGCAAACGGCCAAAAGTGATCCACACCATTCCTGAGGGCACACCAAAAAACATCTCTGCCTTTACAGGGTTCCTACGGATCGGCGGCAGTGAAGAACAAAGTGGAGAGCTTGACCAAATGATACATTTATGGAAAGCATATCAAAATGCTAAAGGCCTAAAGGTCTTTGTGTGCTCCGTTCATGTCTCACAGTTTCTGTAGGCCAGGTAGAAAAAAAAAAAAAAGTTTGTGCTAGTTCTTGTGTTTGCCAGCAGATGGGGGTAGTAGCTGCACTGCTCAGCGGACATTGAAATCATCATGCGCATCATGTGGTTGTACGACCAGCTTAAGGCTCTCAAACCATAGATATTAAGGCATTTCTTTGTCTAACCACTTGATGTAGTCACGTGGTCCGGCCGTTAGAGCTGTTTGTTCTGAGGAGCTCTGGTGAAGTGAAGAAGCGTCTTGTTACTTAGAACCTGGTTCTTAGTTACCCCCCCAACACACACACACACACACACACACACACACACACACACACACACACACATACACACTCCCAGCTCGGCACAGGTGCTTACATCCTAACTCTTCATTTCCTGTTCACACCGATGACTCAGGCACTCGAGGCAACTGTGTGAGCATCAGCGCTGAACAGGAAGGAAACAACAGGATCGTAGCGTTTAATCCTGAACCCTGGGGGCCACACACCTGGGACATGCCGTTCCCTTAGGATGACGATGTTGAGAGAATAGAATATAGAGTTTGCTGAACATTTGCTGATAAATTGGATTCAAGGCAATTTTAAACAGATTATTGTGATAATCAAATTGTAGTTTGTGCCTACGTACATCTCTCTCTGTTGTCGCACGTGCTCACACTCTTTGGCAGAAGCTGGTTGTCTTCTCTTTTCATCGTTCATGCCTCCCTGTCTACCATTATTTAA
Organism: Galaxias brevipinnis; assembly: GCA_036023535.2. Classification (NCBI taxonomy): domain Eukaryota; kingdom Metazoa; phylum Chordata; class Actinopteri; order Galaxiiformes; family Galaxiidae; genus Galaxias; species Galaxias brevipinnis. The sequence continues at coordinate 4,627 of JAVQIZ010210710.1, forward strand.
ATATTGGAATGAATGTGTTTATTTGATTAGAATTATATTAAGTTGATAAAAACAAGGAGTTATGTAACATAGCACCATGCCACAATCTGTTTATTGTCAGTGATATAAGAAGAAGTAATAGTAGAAGTAAACACACACACTCTCTCTCTCTCTTTCTCTCTCTCTCTCTCTCTCTCTCTCTCTCTCTCTCTCTAAAACACACACACATACACATAATACACTTCACAAACACACATGTAATGTTACAGACCCTAACCCCACACTCTGCCAACATTTAACTTTGCTGCCATTTGCATTAGCAAAATACAGTTTGTTAATCAGACCACCCCTAAGGGAAACAAACACTCACTATGTCCAAGCACCTTATTAGACAGGTAATTATTGTCCCTAACCGAGGGTTTTATTATGATAGTAATGCACACTGAGAAGGTCATCGGTATCTGTTTACACCCGGAATATTCATTCACGTTCTGTAGACCCATGTTGTTAACATTTTAAAGAACTAAATTACTGTGAGCAAATGCCAGCTAACATTAGATATAAACTCGTCAAAGGGCACTGTTTAAAACAGAATGGAGACAACAGACAGAACATCCACCACGATCAACACTTAGACAATCTGTAATTTGACCTTTCTGAATGCCATGCCAGTCAGACAGAAGTAAACAGAACCAAACTGTTTTGTCATATATCCTTTCTTTCTTTCGTACTTTCTTTTGTTCTTTCTTTCTTTCTTTCTTTCTTACGTGCATACATAAACCCTGCACACATACACACACACATGCACACACACACGCACACACACACACACACACACACACACACACACACAAAGCCACTCCTGTCTCTCTCCACAAGCTCAATTTTTTTGCATGGCCCTCAGCAGAGAGGTTTTGATACCATAAGGGGACACTGCCCACATCCATCCCTTTGTTTGGGACCCTTAATGACGATTTTTCAAACTGTCCTTGAGATGAGATTGTAATTTACATCTATGAGTGCTTTATTACCGTGCCCATTTGGAGCTTCAGCTAATGTGTGGATCCACAGCATCACATAGTAATAAGCCAGAAGAAGTACTTTTTCTTAAAAAAACTGTTCATAACCACACATCTTTTGTCTGTGTCATCTGTCACTGTTCGATCAATCTGCTCCGTGCTGCATGCATCTGTTCAGAAAAATTACAATAAGGACTGCTAGCCGTCTGGCCCTGACAAACACACTGAAAACAAAACGAATAGTGTGTAGTGTAGTCTGTAGTGACTGGTCAGCGCAATTTAGGGGAGGGCTTTAGGGGAGGGCTTGTAAAAGTTAATAATCCTATTCAAAATATTTGAAATTTAAACTTTTTTTAACATAATGGAAATGAATGTTTTTTGTGTCTGTTTAATCAGTGTAGCAATACTGATGACAAAATAAATTGTCTTTGGGTACATACGATCTTCTCCGTTTGCGTAGATTACAAAGGTGAGCTATACATATATTTTGGTTGAGTTAGCAAAAGTAAGTAGAAATATAACACACTTGTTGGCTGCATACTACTTAAAATTTTAGCCAAAATGAGCAAGCTTAAAAAAGCATGGTCTTGTTTATAAATGTAATATAATATGTCCATGACACTAACTGTAAAATTGATGGTGGATTAGAATATGTTACCATAACAACTTGACAATTTTGTTTATCTACTTAAGTGTCGCCATACATCACGTCAATTCCTTGATGCGAATTGCATATTCAGAAATGTTACATAATAGGACACAAAGGATTACCTTCAGCAACACAGTAACAAACAGATAAATAAATAAATAAATAAAAACAAATAAATAAACTGCAACTGATTTAATAGTCTGTAGTAGATTTAAAGATTTGGCCAATGATCGCCAAACTTTTTACACAACTTTTCAATTTAAGTCGATTAGATTTAATATGTACCTTTTACTATAACTACAGTAGAATTGCTCGTTAAGTTGAAGTGATTGATACATAAACAAGCTCTCTGGTGTGAGTCTGTCTGTCAGTCTATATAAGACCGTCCCCAGCAGCGCCTCTATTAGAACGAAACCCACCCTTCACCAAGGAAGGCACTATGTATTTTGCTCAAAGGATAAAACTGTCCCTGTGCTTCATCTCACTTGCTTTTCACGTGGGACACAGTCGTTACATCGAGGTAAGCGCGCATAAGATTTCGTGGATTTTTTCAGCTTTGGGAACTGCAAAAAAGTAAAAATAAACGATATCGTAACTGATAATATGCATTAAAATTATCATAAATATGACAACTCTCATCATTAAGAATTTCTTACTCTTTTCTCCAGGACAATGATGAAGGACTACTTTCACTTAATTTGGAGCAAGAAAAAGAAGATTTTATTTTCCGTCGACCTCTCAGTGAGTATACTGTCCCCCAGAACATGGATATGTGTTTAAACAAATAAAATAAATAATAAATCAACACAAGGTGTTTGGAAAACAAAGTCTGATATTATCCTAGTAAATTAATTGACACCATATATGTTCTGCATAGTTATCCAGTTGATTTGAGGGAAGACTCCAGGCTATTTGATTTGTGTTTATGGTCTTCTCTTAAAACACCTGCTGCATTGTTAACTGTCTCAGCACATGTGTGTGTGTGTGTGTGTGTGTGTGTGTGTGTGTTGTGTGTGTGTGTGTGTGTGTGTGTGTGTGTGTGTGTGTGTGTGTGTGTGTGTGTGTGTGTGTGTACATGCATACGTGTGTAGAATGCTTGGACATGCTGGCCATAGAGGGCCAGTTCACCTTTGTGGCCTCTCAGCCCCAGCTGGCCTGTGCTACCTTCTTCATCGCTGAGCCCAGTGAGCTACTCAGCCTGGAGCTCTCAGATGTCAACATCGACTGCACTGCTGGAGATTTCATCAAGGTGATGCCGTAGCACGCATTCCCCATTGCTCCCTCAATTAATATCCACCATTTCAACATTGTGTACAGTGCAGTGTTATATATCACTTTGTGCCGGGTAAAAGCTATGCATCTGCAAGAAAAGGTTACCTAATTATAAAATTAACACTATATTTTGAATTATCTATTTACATATTATATAGTTATCAAGTTTTCAATGCGGTCTGTTGGGATTTAGAGAATGTTTGCATGTTATGAAAAAGAGGAAGGCATGCAAGCCTCAGAGTTGTATTGCCTTATACCCAGGGCAGCAAAGCGGCATTCAGAGGTCGGGGTTTAGAGCTCAGCCAGCCTACCGGCCAGCGAATTGGCTGGGCCTCAGGGGCCAAGGGCCTAAGTGTTGACAGGTATGGCAGGAAGAGAGGCTGAGGATATTAACGTGTCCTCACTCCCTGGCCCAATGGCTGCTCCTTGGCTCCTCCTGCTTGGGGCCGGAGCCAGGCCCGGTCCAGTCTGGTCTTGCTGGGGCGCCTTGGACCTGTGTGTCACTAGAAGGCAGCAGCTGTTCCGGTGTAGGCTTTCAACACCCGCCGCTCCATCAGCACGGGTCATTATGGATGAATCAGGGCTCGGTTTTTGGCAAGAGTACTTTCCACATGATCGTTCAGAATCCGGCCTTGTTTTACATACCTCATGAGCTGCCCGTGGAGATCCCGGAAAAACAAAATCCTAGAAACACGTCCCTCTGCACCCACACAACGATGTCTCATGAAACGTATACCATCAGCTGAGAGTACAGCACTCACATACGTGGCAGCCCGGCGTCTTACGGTGATCCTGTGTTTTATTCCCCATAGATGTTTGATGGCTGGGTTCTAAAGGGAGAGAGGTTTCCCAGCAGCCAGGACCACCCTCTTCCTCTGCACCAGCGCTACACGGACTACTGCACCTCCAGGGTGGCAGGGGGGACCACTCGCTCCTCACAGAACGTGGCCATGGTCTTCTTCCGCATCCACAGTCCAGAGAGTGGCTTCACCCTCACTGTCAGGAAGCTGCACAACCCCTTCCGTGAGTTGGCTGCGTGAACCACACCAAATAGACAGCAAAATGAAACAACTAGCCCAGGTCGCTTACGGCTTGGAATCTTACGTCACGAGCGTGATCTGTGTGTGTGGGTGCACGCGAACAAAGATACCAGCAGTTCAATGTTGGCAACCCTGCATCAAATGCTTTCTGTTGGTGGCTTAACTCACTTTTAGTTTTTGCTACTTTTATCTGCAAGTTTTAAACTAATTTTTTTTCTGTTATGTTGACGCATTACCCCTTTGTTATAGGGCACTGTTTACATTATGTCTGAAAATCTTGACTGGTTGCAGAGGAACTTCGCTAGTGAAATCGAGGCTTCTAGAAAGCTGATCTGAACAGAGACTTTGTTATTCTCCAGTAGCCACTGAACCTCCAAAATCTATTAAAATACTGATAGTAAAGCAAAAATGTTACCTGCAGCTGCTTTGAGCATGCTAACCTCATGGTTGTCTAAAGCAGATGTCAATGTCTGAATTCGTGCCAAAATTTTAAAATAAGTGTGCACTCTGGACCATACAGTAAATGCACATCTGTATCAATGTTCATGACCAATAATTGATTGGCCCCATGCTTTCTTGCTTTCTGATTTGTGCCCAGGTTACTCATCCTGTCCTATTGTGTGTGCTGGCAGTCTCACAACGCTGATTAAGTTCCTCAAAGTCGGTGTTTGATCATGCATTAATCAGCAGGGAAGGAGACAGCGGAGGAGGGAGATAAAGAGATGCACCTGTGTCCCTGCTGCGAGTCATAAACATTGTTAACTGTGCCTTCGGAAAAGGACTGTAATCACAGAGTAGCTTTCGACAAAGAGACGGAATTTCAAACAGCGAGATAAAAAAAAAAAAAGACAGGATGAAACGCTCTCCTAATGAAATGCTGAAAAGTTCAGGTTCCTTGACTAAGAGTGGAGCTACACTACATAGTGCCATGATGATGGTCCATTTGGTCCCGTTTAAATATGTCCCTACCCTTCCACTGATGTTCTGTTACATCAGCAAGGGTTTTAGGAATACATTTTGTGATGAACAATATCCAAACCAGTTGTGCACACAGACATGACATGATAAACAATGCATACTGTACACAACAAAGTTAGATAAGATGTTTTAATTCATGGACTTTGAGAGGTAGTCTAGTTGTAGTAGTAGTAGACTACTATTATTGTACTTGGCATCCCTGAATGTGCTCCTGGCAGCTCTTTTCTCAGCTTCCAGATGTGCTGCTCTGCCTCGGCCTCTGGTGTAATGCTCGACTACCTTCAGTAGATCAAACCTTTATTTATGCATGAAGAATACCTTTGAGACCAGGCCTTTTTTTTTGCGTGGCTTGAAAAAATAACTATGTAACTAAGGGGTCCCTTAAAGGTTGTTCTAGATCTTTGACACATTTACGGTTAATCCTCTGTGAGAGCTCAGCCTACTGCATTTCTGGTTTGATAATTTATTGTTTAGTTTATTGGAATGACGTGCAAGGCACTATGGTAGAAAGCATCAAGAGGTTTAATTGTTGTCATAGGTGGCGGGTCCCGTAGGCTACAGAAAGCTAAGCCTTCGCTACATGTAATTGCCTATTAAATTTTTTGGACTAAAAATAATGATGATTTAGAACAGCGTGGTTGGTTACATTTGCAACAGCAACATAATCATGAACAGCATTGGTATTAGCTAACGTCAGCAAGGCTTGTGTTTAAATGCGTGGGATTGTTAAAACTCCATTTCCAACCAGCCGCCACAGCCATAGCTGTACGTTATTGTTTGCGATTAGTGCATAGAATTGCTGTTATAAACATGATTACTTCGTCCTCCATGGTCGGTAAAACAAGTATGATGGCTGGTCAAACATTAGCCTTCCCAATCTTCAACATCAGTTAGTTTTAGTTCTAATATGAAACTCTCTGGCTTACAGGGGAGACTGAAGCGCAGAGAACTAGACAAAATAATCACATTTGCATAATGATGTACTGTACGTTACAATCAACAACAATGACGAGATGGTAATTTTTCTGTATTTTTCTCCCCTATGATACGATGTCTGTGTGTATGTGTTTGTTTGCAGCTTGTAACATCATGTCCCAGAGTCCCGAGGGCAGCTTCAGTATGGTGTTGCCTCATCAGCACAGGAACTGCAGCTTCTCTGTAATCTACCCTGTTGAAATACAGCTCACAGAACTCAGCCTGGCACAGGCCAAGAGCAACGAACTCAGTCCGCAGGTTAGACTCTGCACACACACACACACACACACACACACACACACACACAGTTCTAGTTTACTCTTTGTACTGTACATGAAAGAACAAAGAAACTCTGTTCTTTTTCCTGGTCCTGCAGACACAGCTGTGGTCGGGCTGCGCGGGGGCTGGGGATCACGTGGAGCTGCTGGGAGGTAACGGGGTGGACACCTCGAAGATGTACCCCGTAGCAGACCTCTGCTTCTCCCTCAGTGCCCTCAGTGAGTAGCGGCTCTGCAGCCTTCCTGAGTGGTAGCTTGAATGGCCTTATGTGTTGAGATTATAAACAAACTGGTCAAGTCCTAGAGACTACCCTACTACAAAGGTTTAGTTGCTTGTCTGATGGATTTGAATCAATGCAAATCTAGTTTATGGCAAAATTGCACTACTACTACGAATGGGATATGTGAAATATTCTCAATATTGGTGTGCATGTAAACAAATATCATAAAACAGAAGAGCCCACAGTCCACACTCTGTAGGCTACTGTTATTAGATGCTAACTGTGTGCAACTCTGTGTCTGTGTAGGTCACATGAAGATAGGTTGTGATAACTCAGTGGTAAGGTTGGTGTCCAGTGGAAACTACATCAACCGCGTTTCCTTCCAGTACCGCCTTCTGGACCGCCACGAGTTGCCCAAGCCCAGAGAGAACAGCCTGGATGACTACTGTAGCGTGGAATGAGCTCTGGTGCCACCGCTACTGTACAATAAATGAAGTGTACCACCTTGTGAAAAAATTAAACGATTTACCCTTTCAAGAAGCACAAATCTGTTATTTCGAACGTTCACTTTGCTTATCTTAAAGTATTACCATTGATATTATATGGATATTTATTCAGATTTATTTTTGATGGAAATTGTATTTGAACTGTAGATTTCAAGATATACGTATGAGCATAGCTATGGTCTGTCAATGGCTTTTGTCAAGGCCAACGTAAGAAATAGCTACGGTTATAATTCACTTCCTATTCTTTGTTGGCTGGAAGTCTGCACTGTCTTTTGCCCCTTCTATTAAATGTTGTGTTTACATTTTAGAAATAAATCTTAACCTGCATTACCAAGCACGTGTGAACTCCTATTCTTTATGTGACAAAGACTGAATTAGGCCTTTAATACAGTGACTCATTCACCAGCTCTGTGTGCACAGAGGCTGCAAGGTTCATGTTTGAATTGCGTATTGTTATTTGTTATTATTTAGAGAAGCTATTTAATTGCCAAGCACAATCAAAGTTATGCCGCAATCACTGTCAAAGGGAGTTTCTGGAGTTTATCAAGCAGTATTCAAGATGAATGTTAAAACCCCTGTAATGTTTATTAGCATAGACACATGCTCAAACCAGGCCATTGATCAAAGATGTTGTTGGTGTGCAACCTCTGATGACACAGAAAAACACTTAGAATACACAGCTCAATGTTATTTCAGTGTGTGCGCGTTTCAGAGTGGGTGGTGGGCTGTGTGTCAGAGCTGCGTCCTAATATGTTCCTGACTATAAGTAGACGTGCGCGATTCCTAATGTTCACGAAATAATCCTTTCCGTTCCAGACTCCAGTGACACGTGTAGATAGGGCGCGTTTGTCTTGTGATGAGTCACTCGTGAAAGAGCACTACCTGTTCCTTTTAGACACGGCTACAATGAAATCACGGGGAAGCAGATCCTCCCAACACCTCCCGGATGCTGGTCTGTATATGTGATCTCTCTCCAAACACTGGCTGAACCCAAGCCTCCTGCACACTGGGCTCAATGTTCTCTCTGGGCTGAGTCCTCCGTCTAAACAAATGTGAAGCTATGTTAATGGGATTATCCCACAAGGCTCGGTGCACTCATTCTCCCTGACATCCCGCTAACTGTGGCTTGCGTTTGATCTCCTGCTTACAATAAATTAATCTTAAACCAGCTCAGCCACGATGATTCAATTAAATCATTGGATGTCTCTTTTTTTTGCTTCTCTCGCCCGGATGTGTTGCAATTTTCCATCTCCATTAGATAAACAAAAGCAGTTTGGACCAAGAGGAATGGGATAAAGCTGTTTCTAGCACTAGGCTCCATAATTGTCAACACTCAATGTTTTGGGAGAAACTTCCATCATTGAGGACTGTTTGTAAGTAGGAGTTCATCTGTGGATAAATCCCAGCCCTGGGCTGGATTAGATGTGCTTTACTATAGACCAACATTTTTTGCGATGGACTGACAAAGCATACTATTTCTTTAAAACATTAGACAACGAGACTGGTTGACCAAATAGATGCCATACTACACATGTTTCAGAGCACTCATGATTCCATATGAGGGCTTGTCATCTACAAAGGCAGACCCCTTGGTGAGAGGGACGCATAGCACTGTTGTTCAGTCCAATCATTCAATTGTTGAATTGATTGGTCTAACATACAGATGGCATTCCTACATTCCTAAGCCGTTTCTGTACAGTCTATTACTAAACACAGATTCTAAGAATAGAGAGATGTTAAAGGTTTTGAAGGGCTGATCCTTTATATTTCAAACACATGGAGGATTAAAGGGACATATACACACTGTGGGTCATAGAGCTGTAGCTGTCCAATGATCTCAGAAGCTGCAAGTGCTGTATTTCATTATTTCATCTTTTTTAAGTTTTAGCTCAAGTTCCAATATAAAACTCTATGAAAGTCTTAAAAACATCTTTTGTGACTATCCAGGTAAGGCCCCCAATCTCCATATCCCAACACTTGAGGTCACTACAGAGTTGTGGAAAGAGAAAATTCCCCGCAGGCTTCGTCCACAGTGTACATTCATTATTATCCTGATGATTTACATGTGTTTTCTATTTGTATAGCGTTGGATAATGGGAAGCCAGTTACACTTGCCCCTATCCCTGCCATCTTTATCCTGAGTTTTTGTATCGCAGAACCCTCATTGCCGCCCCAAACTTATTATTTTTTTCTTGCAGTGTGTCTCCATCATCTCCACAGCTGTGGCCTCGCACTATGAACTATAGTATGACAGACACATTGTTGAAGTTTTTTTCAACTGAGAAAACCTGTTCATCACAGTAAGTATTTAAACTCTACATTCATTAGCTGTGCGGTAAAAGCTGAAATAGGCTACGCTTCACTGGTAAAACTGCCTTACAACATTAACAACATGGTTATTCTGCCCCCTACTGGCCGTTTCTTTCCAGCACATTTAAAAGGGAAAACTTGTTACACATATTTTATTTCCAAATCTAGTTTGATAAAGCAGCGGAACAAAAGTATAATATGAACTATGAGTAAGCTCTAAGATAATGCTGCTGTGGCTTCATAGACCAACTCAAACAATTCAACCCTTTGAAGCAGTTACAATATTTCACAACAAACTCGCTGATTGTTTGAGAGTCAGCTAATCAGACTGTAAGGGAAGATAGTGATGAGGGCCCAGGACACCAACAGGCTTTGGGGGTTGCGTGTGTGCAATGTTTCATTGATAACACCCTAAACATAGTGATACTTTACATAACCCTTTATAGAATAAACTATTAAAAGCCTACCTTAGGGCCAGCTCCTCTATAGATCTGCAAGTTGAATGATGCATAACCTCTAAGGTTCTCTGAAATACACAATCATACAGGGGGGGGGGGCGGGGGGGGGGGGGGGGGGGGGGGGGGGGGGGGGGGGGGGGGGGGGGGGGGGGGGGG
>JAVQIZ010210729.1:0-10103 GCA_036023535.2 Galaxias brevipinnis
TGGCGACCTGTCCAGGGTGTACCCCGCCTCTCGCCCTGTGTCGGCTGGGATAGGCTCCAGCCCCCCCGCGACCCTGCATAGGATAAGCGGTATAGCTAATGGATGGATGGATGGATTAAGAGACACATTCACGTCCAAATGTCACATTTCACTATTTAGCAATAACAAGCGAGCCAATCTGCAACATGTCAGTTTCAGATAGCCTTCTAAGGGATTTGGGTCATACAGGTGTTACCCCTAACCCAAAACTGTCGGCGCAGCCCATTAAGAAATAGAAACAAACTGTATCCCCCAAGTCCCCCAGAAAGTCTCACATACCAGTCAGGCGGTCCTGGGCTTCATTCTGACTGGACCTAAGTTCCGATTCCCCATCTGCAGTTTTGGAACCCTGAGCATCATCTTCAGCCTGGGGCAGGCACGACTCATGCTCCGCTGTATCGGAGTCCGAGGATCCCCAGGGCTCAGACAGGGCATGCGCCAAACCAGGGCAGCATATGACCACCAGGTACCAGTGAGATCTGGAAAAACATAAACAGCAAAAACGAATGATTGGAAGGTGAGCCACATGCATTCTTAAAAGGTGAGCCACATGCATTCTTAAGACAGTCTGTGTTCCCCGTGGCTTTTTATCCAAAGCCTGCATTCACGGTCAGACGCAGGCGTCCTCTAAAGCAGACGGATGTGCTGTGGGTGCACGCTTCTGTCACTCACTCCTGATTGACGGGTACAAACAGGAAGTCCTTGTTGAAGATGTCAACATGTCGGGTCCAGTTCTTCACCCGCTGATGCCGCCTCTGTCTCTGAGTGCTGAGGACGCAGAACGTCGGAGAGACACACACACACACACACGTCAGTCACTTTAGAAACACAGCACGGACCACAACCACAGAGTGGGAAAACGAACTGGGACGGGCTTACGAGGCGCTGGTGTTCTCCTCGCTGGCGTTGTCCCTCCTCGTCAGCTGTTTGTAGAAGAAGCTGCTGAAGATGTGCGAGCGCTCGGCCACGCCGGCCGGGGCCTTCTTCAGGAGGAGGTACCTGGGCCAGACAGACGCCTCGGTCAACACACCGGCTACATCCAATCCACGGCCTCCTTGATGCTACATGGCCCTAATGCCCTCTAAATACGGTCTGAACAAACGGCATCCTAGCGCTTGAAGGCACCACGCGACTCACTTGAGATAGAAGTCGATGATGACGTCGTTGAGGAAATGCCCGCTGTCCAGGCACTCCAGGTCCTCCATGGTCACGGGGATCCCTCCCTTCAGGGGCGACGGGGGGAACTGGATCAGCCTGAGGAGAAGAAGGAGGAGAGGCCTCAGATCACTTATGTGCCTTCTAAGCCCTTGACGGGAGACACCCCGAGAATCTTACTACAGCTCCAAGGCTAGGAGGCTGAGGTCACTATGGGGCTGGTGGCTTGCCTGCAGGAGGGTCCCTGGTGTTTGTACTTGGTCCACGTGGAGTTCGGCCTGGAGAGAGACACGGTGTTGGAGCCTTGGGTTCGGCAGTGGCACAGGGTGTACACGGGTGGGACCTTCTCCGGGCTTTTCTGTCGGGAAACATGGAACATTCACATCTCCTTGGTTCATATCAACTCATTGGTCCATGCATAAATGACTTCAGGGGGCTAAAGGTTATGGCACAGTCCATATGTACCTGGACAGCACCACATGATTTGCTGTTATGGCTCTGCATTTGGCCACACTGGATTTGAAATGAAAGCTTGCTTAAGATGTTAAAATGCAGACTGCCCCCTTGGTACGTGTTTACACACATACTAGGTGAGCCGCGTAGGAATTCCAACACTTAGATTACAAACCCGCAGCCACCTATTCGCAGCTGTCCAAATACTAAGCGACTGAGCTGTACAGCGAGGACACACACTCACTTCACTAGTCGGTTCCAGCTCCGCTTCTCCAACCGCCTCCTCGGCTTGTGGCGGGAGCTCCGTCGGGAAGTCTGCTCGGCTCTTTGCCTCCTCCTGGGACTCGGCATCCAGCTGCGTGAGTGACTTTGTCCCCTGTACTGGCTCTGGCTCTGGCTCTGACTCTGGCTCTAGCTCTGACTCTGACTCTGGCTCTAGCTCTAGCTCTGCTTTGGACTCATCCCAGTCGGAGTCGTCCCCAGGCTCGGTCATGTCCACACCAAAGGCGGTGAGAAGCTGGGGGTCCTGCCCGCTGCTGTGGATCAGGATCAAGCAGTCGTCCACGGGTAGGAGGGGGCTCTGGAGGTCCACGTACGTGTCCACGATCAAGTCCCCCATCACGGCTTGGAGGTCGTGGTGGGAGGAGTTGTTGAGACAGATGAAGTCCAGGTTGGAGCAGAACAACGCGCCCTCCACCCCCTCCAACCGAGCGCTCAGACTCAGCAGGAGGAAAGGACTGAGCGGACCTGGTTATACACAAACCGATTATCTGCTTTGGTCATCATGAACACTATGAGGAGAAAGAGCCTTTCCCCTATATGTGCACACAAAAAAACATCCTATCCATCACATCCCTTTTTGTTTATGAAATAAAGATGCAATTAAACATATTTGACCAAACGTTATGTTACATTCACGCATCATGAGGTTGAACCTCACCCGTGGCAGCGGTCCGCTCTTGGTCCCCTAGCAGCTGGGTGAGCTCTCTGTGGACCGCCAGGGCCTGGTTGTCGGACACGTAGAGCAGGAGGAACGCGGCGGGAAGCGGCCGCCCGCCGTCCTCCCAGGCCAGCCCGTGGGCCACATGCTCCTCCTGGTCCCAGTTGCAGTACCTCAAGAGTCCTGAGCTCTGCAGGGTCAGCGTCGCCCGTCTCTGCCCGCCCGGCTCTGGAGACCATAGGGAATGTGTTTAGACATCCAACCACCCATCCTTCTACCAAGTTAAATAAATACTTCAGCCGAAAGTATTTGAAAACTTCATACCGAGAAAGCATATCCCCCTCTTTTGTGTAAATAATATTTCTCGAATAACTGCCAAACATAGAATTTGACCTCTTTCTATTGTCTGACATTCTCAGACAATCACCAGCTAGGACTGATAGACACACATACACACACTAAAATACCCATGGCTGTTTAAAGAAGGGCTTCATATGAAGAAAAGGGCCAAGGAGCACTAAAGCCTTGAGGGTCTAACTTAGACACAAACACAGTTTGTCGGTGGACAAACAGCAATTAGCAGAGCGTCTTGCAGTAGGAGAGCAGACAGAGAGCAGATCGTGAGTCCACAGTAGGATCACATCAAAGGGAAGACACAGACAAAGAGCAGAAGGCCTGATCAGCCTTACTCTAATTTACTGGGCATACTGTTAGAAACAGATAGAGGGAAGTTGTAAAGACAACTTATCATAACAGAAAGAATCTGCACATTTAGACTAATAACAGAAAAGTACCTTTTAACGGTATACCGATTCTTTTGTCAGATATCTGTGGGAGGAGAGAAAACACTCGGTTAGATGTGATATCCCTGCAGAAGGACGTGCAGAAGTTAAACGGTGACCCAGGTTCAGACGGAGTCTCACCACGATGGGGCCGCCGGCCTGGGCCCGGTGGGAGCCACAGCGCAGGGCGGAGAAGGGCAGGGTCATGACGCCGCCGACGTCGTCCTCTGTCCTGAGGTCGGGCAGCGTCTTCAGGTCTGCAGCCGCCACACCGTGAGCCTGCTGCGACAGAAAACACGCAACGCAGGCGAGGGAATCATTGACCGACCTTCGAATGAAAAGCCAAATAGCACGGCCAGCTGGGTATGCGGAGTGGGCATGCGTGGAACTGATAAGACTGTGAGCTTAAGGCTGCAGCGACTTGTTTGGCCAAAGACGGCTTTATTTTTCCAACGTGTTGGTACACTAACTGGACAGACAGAGATAGGCTTTGTTATAAATGTCAACTGTGAACCAAGGTAGGGCAGCAAAGATATGGGGCCTTCTGTGCGACCGCAGCCTTCCTGCACTTGACAGAGGGTGACCACAGGGATTTCTTGGCTGGCTGCCTAGTGTCTCATCATCTCCTGAGTCTCCTGAGCATGTGCTCGGCCCGGGTAATTGACCTGGGGAAGCTTGCCGTCATACACAGTGAACGTGTTCCCACTGGCTCCTGTAAAGCCGATCACGAGGTCGCTGATTCTGCCCCCCCCAGGGAGAGTCACGCAAACGCCATGACCCCATCACGGAACACCCCGGGCCAGGCGCGCTCCACCCCAGAGTCGTGCCTTTCATCCGCTCTCACCATCAGCCCCAGACTCTCTTTCCATTCAAACCGATAAGATTAGAAATAAAAGATAAAGGCCCCAGCATTGAAGCCGACGCCTGCGCACCTGAGAGTACATGTCTCCTTCCTGGGAATCTTCCTCCTCAGGAGAATATTTCTGCAGCTCCGCCTCACCAGTGCCAGCCTGTGGATGGAGTACTGAGGTGCGGGCCTGGGAGGCCCCTGGAGCCGAGCTCTCCTCCTCCTCATCACTGGACACCACGACTGGAACACAAACACGTCCAAAAGGATTATCAGGCCACTATCTGGGAAGGCACTCGCTCACGCTCTCACACGCACACGCACACGCACACGCATCTACTGCTACCATGCCCCGGCATGACAGGGTGGTAATGGACTTGGAAGGAGAGACAAGGACAGCTGTAATCCTGGCTAGGACATGAAGGCCAAGTATAGGCAGGGAACACCACACTTCCCTTAAATCTAGAGAACAGCTAGTGGTCATAGAACCCATGAGAAAAGACACACGTGTAGGTCCAAAACTTAGAAAGACATAGGCTGGTTTAAACCTGATATAACCATTCCATAGCAGTGTGAGTGTGTTTGTTTCGAACATCAATAAACAGAATACCACCTACAACATCAATAAAGGCATATTTATTGTTGGAAGTAATGATCGTACAATTATAATATATAATATATTATCAGCAATATGCCATACCATGCATTCTTGATGTGTACTTGATGTGTACATGGACATGTAAGTGTGTACTCACTGAACTCAGAGGAGCTGGCCAGGGCCATTTTGTCCAGACTGGAGGACTGAAATCCCAGGGCTTTCTCCCTCTTATCTTCCCCAGCTTTGGGGAACAAGAAGTTCCCGCAGTCTGAGGGCACCACCACACCATGTCCCTCCAGGCACCGACGTTTTGGGGTTGGCCCTTCCCCGTACCTCGTCTCCCCGGAGAGACGCAAGACACTTCCCCTGCAGCTCTTGGCACTGCTCGTTCCGTTGTAGCGGAGCTCGGGAACGCCACGATTCTTACCCTGTCAGAGAAAGCAATGCGTGTGAGGCGATGTTTTGATTTCAAGAGGCAAGAATACAATACAAAAAAAATAAATGAATTCAATTATGACCAATTCCTTATTTTCCATTCATCTTCCACAATGCAGAAGTAGGATCTTTTTCGTGTATTGCTGCATCTAACTAGAGGTGGTGCATTTACCTGGTGGTGCTGAGTGGCCTTTATTGGGTCTGTCCATCTTTGTGGTGTGACCTCATCTGCACTTCGGTCTTCTGCAGCTCTCCAGCTCAACGACACACCGCAGTCTGTAGGAAACAGGAGGTAACACCATCACTAACCATGGGAAACTGTCACTGTGGTGGTGGTGGGCACACTCTAAGGGCGGGAGAGCAGAGTTATATTATGAAGGAGGGAAATGTACAGTCAAGATGGCTGGATATGTTACCCACTTAAGAGCTAACAACACCACCACCACCACCACCACATTCCAAGCAGCACAAGAGGTGAAAGAAAAACTGTCGTTTGGTGCAAGACACCCACCCATAACTTGAGTGAAATTCTCCCCTCCATTTTTCTCTTCTCCTATAATTACCGCCTGCACTTCCTCCTCATCCTTCTCTTCCAACTTCCTCCTCGGGAATGACCTAAAAATAAAGGACGTTATTACCCTCTTTTCAGAAATTAGAGTTTTTCTTCATAGACAGGAAGACTCTTGTGATCTGGTGCTTGTATGCCAGTGACAGGTTACACGTTTGATGTCATCAGAATGTTTAGTTATGGCCAACAAAAACAATATTGAAACTGTTTTGCAACAAAGATTCTGCAACAAGTACAATCCCACTAATTTTGAATTTATAGGAAATATGTGTGCATGTATGCACAACCCTTTCAAAATAACATATCTCCTGAACAGAACTTCAATATTTCAGCAGACAAAGACAACTAGGTACTGTTACCTCTTATCACGCTGGGGTGTGGATGGAGTGTGGTGTATCTGTTTTGATGCTGACTGTGTATGGGAGGCTCTTCTCTTTACTCCTCTTTGGGTTGTTCCTCCTTGCCCGTGAGACCCTGCTAGGGAAGTCTTCTGGTGGCTGGTTGGAGTCTCCGACCTGTTACTATGCACTAACCCTATTCCAACAGCCCCGTAGCTCAGAGACTCTCGTCTTTTCCAACACTCATTCGGAGGGGGGCTCGTTAACAGACCTCCGCTCTTCCTGTTCATGTAGGCCTTGCCCAGATCAGTCTTCAAGACATCTTTGAGGATGAGACAAGGTTTCTTGCTGTGGAAAGAAAGACAGATAACCACTGCCCTTGAGAAAAGGCTTTTGTTTTGACAGTTTTGCATGAAGTGTCCCATTGAGATATTAAGGTTACCATCATGCTAGTATTAGCCAATAACGAGACTGTGAGTATGGCTGCTACAGGAAGGGGATGGCACTAGACTTGGGAAGGTAAGTCCAGACTATGTTTGGGATGTAAAGAAAAGATAAGAAAATTAAACTAAAGGCTAGTGCTCCATCTACTGAACATATTGGGAGACTGCAATTTAGGAAATAGATTGAAAAAGCTGTTTAATGCTTATTTCACAAACCTTGTGCAAGAATTAGCTAAACACATGTAGGAAAATATTGAATACATACAGTATATATATATATAACTAGTAAAGCTATGTTTATAAAAACTGAGGGGTTCTTACATTTATTGTTTCTCTAGAATAGTAAACAATTAACAATGGTCCAAACTGACATTTAATAAATCGTGCAATTTTCAATTGACATTGAAGTGCATGTTTCGCCTCCAAAACACTTCATTAATTGGAGTATACAGGACACACGGCAAACAGTAGATGGTCTCCACTAGCCAGTTAGACAAAAAAACAACACAAGTGCATTGTGCTGCTCAGTATTTTCTAAAACAATATTCACTCTCTTGATACCATCATCTTTATCCCAAAGTATGATCCTTACCTGCCCAGCTCCAGTTGGGAGGAAGATGCATGGTTGGGGCTCAATAACCTGCACCCATTCTTGTGAGTTGTATCGTGGTATCGGACTTTGGGTCCGGTAATCTGGGTCCAATGAATCTGCAGGAGGGAGAGGTGAAAGTAATATGGGTCAGAGTGCCGGACCTAGCAAAGCCATTGCAATAGAAGATCGTCATAGAGTGTAATTTTGATTATTAGTCAGGCGCATTTGGGTATACCTGTGTCTGCACCTTTCCACTACCCGACTTTGATGATAAAAGTTTCTTGGCAATTTTGAGTGGGTTTCCAATCTATAAAAAGCACAAAGGGTTGGTTGTGTTCATGCTTCATTCAGAACATAAGATAAGACTCCATCCTGCAGATCTCATTACATGGCTCCCATTAATATATGCAATTTTGGGTTAGCAATATTGGTGCAATGCATCAATTTATCAATGTAGTCTGATATGCATACATAAGAAAATGCATGCGTAGCTGCATTTATAATATTTTCGTCAAAGGAAACAGACATACTCTGGAGTCATCTTTGTCAACAGCAAGTGAGATGGTTAACGCTTTCCTGTGGTCCATCACATTACAGGTGTCGGGGTCCACCGGGATGCAGCAGTTAGTCTGAATAAGAGAGGTAAACGGAGTGGATTGACACACGTTTGGCTCAACAGGGCTCGCTCATACTCACATCACACTGACTTAGCAATGAACACTAGCTGGCGTTTGTGGTATTGCTAGGCCATGCTATGTGGAAAGCTTTAAATGCAGTTGGAGGTACATCGAGTGCAGATAGAACATAGTCTCCTATTTGAGATAGCTCTATTGAAACAAAGGACAATGGGTCCCACATTGTTAAATTATCAATTGAATAAACAGGTATGCCAGCTAACAAGGTAAGCAGATTTGTTAGTGTTTAGCAGACACTTCCATAATATTTCGAAGCCAATGCTATCTCATTAGCCTAGCTAGTTAGTTTACTGGCTAACGCTTTATAACAATTTAAACTTTGGTTCAGTCAAAACAAGCTTTCTGGAACTACATACCTAACAATTTGGTAAGTTATTGCGTCAGTGTCATTCAATAAAATCTGAAGAAAGCAGATTTTCCTCCACACCCTTTTATAGTAATGCCAGCATAATTAATACACGCTAGCGGTCCTGGACGATGTTTGCTAGCGTTTCTTGACAAACTAAGCACATCCTGTGATCACCGGAAGTTGACTGTTTCAGGAGACTGGGACCATAGATATACATAGATAGATCCGCGGGATTTGATGTGCAGCTACATGGTCGCCATATTGGGGCGGTCAACGGTCAAGAGTTGAGCAAGTTAGACAGTTAGACCGCTTGAAACAATGCCACTGGCATGTGCAGAGTTTGGTTGTACAAATAGGCGAAACGTTAAAAACAGGCATCACGGGATAGCTTTTAGTAAGTAAGTGACAATGTTGTTGTATTTTACTGTTAGGTAGGCTAAATTAGTGAGAGTGAAATATTGCTTTAAACTACTGAAAATGACCTGAGAACTTTTGTGATGTGATGCCTACGTAAGGACAACATAACACTGAATAATTGTTAAATCGCTACCAGAAGTATTACTTAAGAATGACCTCATTATTTGTTTAATTTACTTATAGAAAAGTATCAGATGTAATGTGTTTAGTGCTCATGGGATTAAACACGCTAGCTAGCCTAAATTAGCTAGGTCTAGTAAACCATATTTGTGCTGCTATCTTAATGCACTGGCTGCTCCATTCAGCAATGCCAGAAGTAATTTTGAGATGGCCTTGTTTTTGTCAAAAGTTCAATAAAGATCATGGACTAAGGAAAGCTTGAGCCATAGTTGTCATGTGACAATCATCACTTTTGCATCTGTCATGACATTAGTTGTTGTCAGCAACTTCAACAACTTAAACTTGTGGAATAATTGTGACAATTAAGAATGACAAGTTCACTTATTTACAAATTTTTAAAAATGGTCAACAAATATAAAATGAGATGATCCCTATTGTGTATTTTGCTTTAGATTTAATGGTTTTGTTACACATTTATTTGTATGTGCATTCCTTTTGGACATTTTTAAATAATGACCGAAAATAAATTACTACTACTACTATAAATTTAGGCAATAGCACATTGCCGAACTTCACACTGCAATTGGAAGTGGTAGATTGAGAAAAAAGCTCTGGAAAAATGTGCTGTTTCAAGGATATGACTGATGTTGCTGCAAAGTATGAGATGGAGAGGAATTGAGTTTGTCCAAGACAGGGAACTACTTGGACTTACGTTATACTAGTTGCTCTAGAGCCCAATTATTTTTGTTTACGACTGTACTATATCTGATTCTGAACATTGGTCTCAAACACTTGACACGTTAGTATTATTATATTACAGTATTGTATTATTATATTATTGTATTGTGGTATTAATATATTATAGTATTATATTATATTGGACTATTGTATTGTATTGTACGTAGGCTATATTATAGTATTTTACTGCATATGTCAGTGTCTGAGGTGATTTACTGAAGATGAAAATTAAATATTTGAGATCTACGATATTTGTGACATTGTTTGTGTAATGGCAACTGTCTAGCCTGCAGAAGTGGAGTTAACATATGTGTCTTGGGGTGTACGGCTGAACTGACTGGATGTTCTTCTCTTAACTTGAGCCTGAGAATTAGCTTATAATAAATAAATAACGGCTTTATAACAATATAATAGATATAGAAATGTACATTTTTGGAGAAACTCACAAAAGCTGATTTCTAAATAATTTACACCTGATGTTTCCTATTCAGAAATCGGAGCCTGCATGTCCCAGTGGAAGTTGTGGCTATTCAAAAGGTTAATGTGTAGTCATAGAGCTGATTAGATCCGCCCCCGGTAACTGAATTGAATTCC
>JAVQIZ010210735.1:0-21248 GCA_036023535.2 Galaxias brevipinnis
ACATATCTGCTCTCAACCCAAGTCCATTCTAAAATATTGTCTTTTGAAGTGCTCATCTTGGAATATGGCATAATGGATATTATAACATCTTATCCTGTGTATATTGAAATATATATATAACTGAAGTTTTATTATAATCATTATACTTGCTATTCATTAAAATAATTGTTGACTTGTTTCTTTAATTCGTGACCATATTTGGAAAAACAATAGACCAAATAGAGTACAAGAGTCCGTTTATAGTTTACATTTTTATTTTGGTAGCAAAAACAGCACCTTTGGGCAAAGGTCTATTGTGAACAGCCTCCTAAGGGGTTGAACAATTAGTTACTATAGACACACATATGGGGAAGACAGTCACTAACTAGTGTCAATTTTTGACATTAGTAACAAAACAACTGAACTGTGTGGTACTTTCACATTGTACATTCACAACACCACTTTATCTAATTCAATCAACTTTTATATGTTCAGGGTAATGGCCCTTGACTACAGTTTGTATTGGTTTAGAAAGTTTGCAAATATTGCATTGCATGAGTTGCAATTTGACCTTCGATTTTGTAATGCTTATTAAATGTAAAGCAATTGTTTTAGTACAGAGTAGACAAACATAATTATGAAAGACAAAATAGATCCTTTGGTCCCTTTCAAATATTTGGTTCAAATGGGAATGTTCATTGAACTGGGAATGTTAACTGAACTAGGAATGTGTATTGCTTTAGTTGAGTTGCCATGTAAGCGTATTTGTGCTTGCCTATTGACTTATTGCTCTTAGCACAACTTATTGTGGGAATGAACTCTTGAACACCAGACATCAAACATCACGGTCTACCTCGCTAAACCGCTCAGTCCTCCACAACCTCGGAGGACTCGGACACCACTTTGCCGTCCTTGGTCTCGATCATCTTGATGACCACACTCTTCTTGTTCTGAGTGGAGACGCCGCTGCCGCCGTAGCCACCGGCGCTACCGGAGCTGAAGCCGCCGGAGCTGTAGCCGCCGGAGCTGTAGTTGCCGCCGGAGCTGTAGCCGCCGGAGCTGGAGCCGTAGCCGCCGGAGCTGGAGCCGTAGCCTCCGCCGAAGCCACTGGAGTATCCACTGCTGTAGCTGCTTTTCACACTCTCCATTGGGAATCCACCGTAGCTTGCTGTCAGGGTGGGAAAGGCAAAGTTTTATGGTAAGCCTAGATTGCTAAGGGTGGATATGGAAAGGGTAAGATTCAGAAATACAGTATTACCCTACGAAGTGTACTTACAGCTCTGTTGGGAGATGTTGATGGATTTGATTCCTGTTGCTAGTCTGTTGGAGGAAAAAATATTTGTTTAGGGAATTATGCACACATTGGCTCATCTTAGGTCTTTTGTCTCTTCCAATGGTAGCTTTCTAATATAATTTTTTTTTGTAGTTATCGTAAAGCAAATGATGAGTTATGTTTTATGGGTTTGCCATGATTCCTCACCTGTCCTCCTCTCCTTCCAACAGTTTCCTGTAGGTGGCGATCTCAATGTCCAGGGCCAGTTTGACGTTCATCAGGTCCTGGTATTCCCTGATCTGGCGAGCCATGTCCTGCTTGGCTCTCTGCAGAGCCTCCTCCAGGTCCTTGATGCGGAGCTTGGCATCCCTCACAGCCATCTCCCCACGCTCCTCTGCCTCAGCGATCTGGGCCTCCAGGTTAGCACGCTGCTCAATAAGACAGAAGCAGTAGATTCAGATTTGTTTATTATTGTTGATTTCTAGGATTCGTTTGAAGACAATGTTCTGCATAACGCTTGTCTTGAAACTTGTATTGATGCTGGTGTACAGGTTCATGGTTGGAACACTAAAAGCTAGGTGTTACTGTTTTGTACCAACCTGTCCCTTTACAGAGTCGATCTCGGATGTCAGCCTTTGGATCATACGGTTCAGGTCGGCAATCTCTGTCTTGGTGGACCTCAGGTCATCTCCGTATCTAGAAGCCGATGTCTGCATCTCCTCGTACTAAACACGCGGCAACAACAGCACAACAGATCAACAATTAGTTTTGTAGGCTATAAAAACCTTATTTGCACTGGACCGCTTTGTTTGAGCAGACTCCGTACTGGCATTCAACGAGCAGACTCCGTATTCAGAATCAGAGCTTGAAAATAAAATGAATGATCGCTTCACTAAATCACCTTAGATTTTGGGAAGTCTAGGGGAAGAATTCACTGCATTACCTGTTGCTATAACAACCTTATTGGTGATGGACGGCTTTGTTACGGACAAAATGTAAATACCATTAAAATGTTGAGTGTTTTGATGTGCAGCCATGTTCCTTACCTTAGTCTTGTACCATGTCTCGGCCTCGGCCCGGCTGCGGTTGGCGATGTCCTCGTACTGAGCGCGCACTTCAGCCACGATGGCATCCATGTCCAGGTTACGGCTGTTGTCCATCTCCACCACAACGGAGGTGTCCTTGATCTGGCCTTGGAGCTCACGCAGCTCCTGGAGAGTGAGAGAGAGAGAGAGAGAGAGAGAGAGAGAGAGAGAGAGAGAGAGGGAGAAAGAGAAAGAGAGAGCGAGAGAGAGAGAGCGAGGAAGAGAGAGCGAGAGAGAGAGAGAGAGAGAGAGAGAGAGAGAGAGAGAAAGAGACAGAGGGAGAAGGCGAGAGAGAGGTGTGGGATGAAAGGTAGGTGAGTGAGGGAACAGACAGTACACATGACATGCTCTAATAATATCTCTTCAACTGACATAAAGTGGCATAGAGACACCCCCTCTGGGTCTCAGCAGAACAATGAGGAGTCGGGACGCTAAACAGATGTCAATCATTTTAACGACACGGCTATGTTCATACCATGAGAATGTCATAACTCAAATCATTGAAACATTACAGCTGAAGCTCACGAGTGCAGCCAGCATGTTTATAATGATAATAGTCTACGCTACAAACCAAAGGATAGACAGCCTCCCCTGCACCCTCATGTGGCAGGCAACACCCAGGCCCTGAAACCAATGACTTCCGAACTCCAGCCCTATTCCACTACAGCATGTCCACCATGTTTGTTCTGACTGATGTCTGTACCTCGTCGTAGATCTGTCGGAGGAAGTTGATCTCATCTGTAAGGCTCTCCAGCTTGGCCTCCAGCTCCACTTTGTTCATGTAAGCCTCATCCACATCCTGAAGCCAACACAAACGGTGAGTGAGTTTATGCAAATTATTAGTGCAACGACAAGAGGAGAAGCATTACAAGTTTATGTTGACGTAATAAGATTGTGTATAGATTATAACAGATTGTTTTTGGGGGGGGGGGGGTGTTCTCACCTTCTTGATGAGTACAAAGTCATTTTCACACTCTGTGCGCTTGTTGATCTCATCTTCATACCTGATAAAGAAATATTGTAGACGGGCATTAAAAACATGTATGAGTTTTAAATACATCAGGAAGTTCCAGTGAGCATTGATAAACTGCAAGGAAAAAGCAAGCACCCTTCTTTGACTTCACAAAATAAAGAGTCCCTTGCTTGGTTGTTTTACCACTAGGGGGAAAGCGTGCTCTATCTCTCCCTGTCTTGAGTCAGTGGGGGGTTGGGCTAATGATACAACGGCCTTCAGGCCATGCAGATGAGGTGTCCCTCTGTCTGCCTGAGAACTCAAACTATGGCTGGTATGCTTCAGTTGTCTATCCAAACTCACAGATAGGTGGGCATGCCTTAGAGGTAGGTGTTTGTGTGTTTGTGTGTATATGCATGTGTGAGAAACTCTGTGAGAGAACTGTTTGCTCACAGATCCATATCTTCTGTGTAAAAATCATTTCCCCATTCATTGTTACGTATTGTAACAGGTTCTCTTTCGGGAAATGCTTGGGCAGTGTTGTAATTCCCCGTGGATCAAATGAGGTAAGAAAATGCACAGCTGTAGGGAGTCGCCATTTCACTGACCACCTCCCTCTGTGCAGTATTACGAAATAACTATGCGTCTATACTACACCAGGATATACTTTACTCCACTATACTCCACAGTGATGCTTGGTAAAATGATAAATGTATGTTATAACCCTGGTATCAACAGGACTCGTGGTCGGTTCAGACAGGGGGCAGTCTAATAAAACTCACTTGTTCTTGAAGTCCTCCACTAGGCCTTGCATGTTGTGCAGGTCAGCCTCCAGCCTCATCTTGTCGTTGCCCAGATTGTCGAGCTGTCTGCGCAGGTTGCTGATGTAGGCCTCGAACATGGCGTCGATGTTGGAGCGAGTGGTGGTCTGGCCCTGCAGGAGGTTCCACTTGGTCTCCAGCATCTTGTTCTGCTGCTCCAGGAAACGCACCTGCGTAGGAGGGCATCCAGAAAATGACAGGGATGGGGTTAAGTACTGTAATTAGTAGTATAAGGCACAAAATGTGATTTTTGGATTGGAACCATATCGCATTAAACTGCGATTCAGAACTGGGGCTCAGAGGCCTAGCAACAGAGGCCTTTAGAACAGAGGCCCAAACCGCAACACTGTCCACAATGGCATACTTTCATGTTTGTGTGTATGTGTGGGCTATGTAAACAGCTTCTGGCTGCCTTTGCAGGAAAGCCTTATTTTTCCAAGAGGAAGCACTGACGCATAAGCATCCTGACAGGAGGTGGCGGGGATAAAAGAGTGGAAAAAGCTGGTGGTAAGGTTTGTGTGTTTTCCTTCTCTTCCTGTTTTTGCAGGGCTAGGTCCACGGGTGGGGGCCCCGCCCCTTCCTTGACCCCCCACCATGTTCATCGGAAAGGCACACAGAAATTGAAAGAGAATCAGGCTGACAGACATTGAAAGGGGCAGAAAGCTGTGTGAAGTGGTGTGGCGGGCCGCCTGTAAGGTAAATATTTAACTGGAGTGTAGGTGTGATGACTGACGAGAGAGATAGGAGGCTGTCGAACTGGGTGGGAGCTGGGAGGAGGGGCGTTTTTGTCCACACTAATAACAGAATGATATAACTGATACATTGTTAAAAGAAATAGCTTGTCGGTTGGCGACCATCGAAGCTTTTGGGGGAAAGCAGGAAGTCAGTGACTAATCTAAATCTCGGCGACAACCTGCGCGATTTCATCTGCTCAACTTTTTCTGTGTTGATGAAATTCGAAAGCATGAGTAAATCAACATTCCCGAAAGCCTTTTGGTGAAACAGAGGCCTATTTAGTTCACAAGATAAGGGAGAAGAATGCCGTGTTGTCACCAGATAAGAACAAGGTTTTATGTGCAAGCCTGTGAAAAGGTATGCAAAGTGATGAAAGAGTCCATGACACCCTGTTCCTACCGTTCTCACCTGCAGTAGACCTCTGTGGGCTTAGGTAAGCTGGTTTAGTGGTGCCAGTCTGAATATGACACCGTGGGGCCTTTTTAAATATTAACCTACTGCTGAACGTTCTGCCTGGGGGGAGAAAGGCATGGATACCAGTGGAAACGCAAAACAAGACGAGTTGTAGGCGGCAAACGTTCTAAAGCTGTGTCTCTAAAATCCTACTCTCCGGACAACTTGCACCCCTGTAAGTTAAAAGTGGTCAAAACTGAATATATGCGGGCTAAAACCCAACAACGAGGGCACACGCTCACTTTGGATGGGTGTGTGTTTGTGTGTGTGACCTTCTTTGTCCATCACGGCATCAGGGAGCCACACCCAGCGTAGGGGTAGGGCCATTCCCAAGGTAACCCCTATCACGATCTCCAAACTCAAGCCTGACACACCCTGCTCTCTCCCCCTCCCCTTTCTGTTCATCTCTCTCACTCCCCCATGCATGTCTGCTATTCATCACTGAACGGGGAAGGGTTACTGCCAACACCAAACTTTCAGGCAAAGAGAAAACTCCACCGCTAGACTTTTCCCTGGTCTGATTAAATTAGAAGGCGTAATTAAACCCACCCTCTAAACAATGGCTTCCTCTCCTAAGACGTTGTGGACCTACTCCTTTTCTTCTCTGAGTCTGTCTAGATACTTCCACGTTGCACGCAGTGCACATATGGCTCCATTTATCTTCGTCCAACTGTGTCATTATTACAAACACCCTCTACCATTACACTGCGCCTCAGAGGCCCAGTGCTCTAACTGGTGTCTACTTGAACAAGACAAGGCTGACATATCAGAGCTTACACATATGGTAAAAGCACAGGACAAACGCTCCTGCCTTGGCCAACCTCGTCGACAGGGATACATGGGCAGACAGAAAGAGAGACAGAAGGGAGTGGGCAGCACTGACCTTGTCGATGAAGGAAGCGAAGCGGTTGTTGAGGGTCTTGATCTGTTCCTTCTCCTGGTTGCGGACAATCTGGATGTTGGGGTCAATCTCAAGGTTCAGGGGGGCCAACAGACTCTTGTTGACGGACACAGCGGTGATGGGGGCATTTCCACCGCCCATGCCCATGCCCATGCCCATGCCCATGCCCAGGCCCATGCCACCTCCGTAGGCAGAGGAGCTGGAGATGTATCCCCCTCCCATACCCCCTCCCATACCCCCTCCCATGCCCCCTCCCATGCCCCTGCTTCCTCCTCCGTAGGAGCTGCGGACACTGTAGCTCTGACGGGAGCTGACTCCCTGGCTGGGGCCCGAGTAGGACATGCTGCTGAAGCTTCGAGGGGCCGCTCCCGACGAGGAGGACTTGACAGTGTAGCTGGTGGTCTTCCTTAGAGACATGCTGGACGTTGTCGTGTATCTGGCTGCAGAGCTGGGTAGAGAATTTGAACGGAAGAGCGACTGGCTGGGCAGGCTGGTTTAGTCTGCTGTTGTGCTGGGGAGGAGACCACAGTGGATAGGCTGAGCACAAGTTACTGGAGTGCATTTAAGTGCCGTGCCTTGTGGGAGGGGACTGGGGTGGGTTCCGATTGGCCGGGGCTGCTGGGAGAAGGAGAGAAAGGGAGTGGTGTAACAGAACACTTCTGGTCTCTGACACAGAGGCTGACAGACCATACTATTACGAGTTTTCTGGGCTTCAGTGACCTGTGTGTGTGTGTGTGTGTGTGTGTGTGTGTGTGTGTGTGTGTGTGTGTGTGCTTGTGTGTGTGCGCGCGTGTGAGTGTGTGTGTGTGGAGATAGAGGGGGAGCAAAGGCTTTCAATCACCTGTTGGAATGTGGGAGATTCAGGTGAAACTGAAGAGCAGCTTACTTTGATCTGGTCTCACAGGGTCTACATTAGCAGAATAGTTGAAATGAACACCACGGAGACCATTGAATATCAATTTGAAGAAGTACATATTATTGTGAAATGCTCAACAGGTCAGCAGGATACTTTGTGACCTCTATCTTCAGAACCTAAAAAGCACTGGTCTCAACTTTTTCAGTTTTGGTAAAGCATTATAGCGAAGGTTTACTGTACACAATACATGCATTACAGTGAATGTTACTATAAAATGTTTACCCAGGGCTTAGGTTGTGATTGAACTTTCCTAAGCTTACATTAGAAATTAAGCTTTACTTTCAATGTAATATCATTTAACTACCCCCACCCCCCTTTGCCAATTGTCGTTTTACATATTCAAATAGGAACAGGTTTGCTCTAGACAAATAAACAGAACCACGGCTCACCCCATTATAATTTGCTTTACTTCGTGTCAGCATAGGGATAGGCCTATTATTTGTGAGGCCATGTTATAATTTCTTTATACTAGCATATTTCAATGAGTGTGATCAGCAATTGAGAAAGACATTTTAACACTGTGGGAGGAGACATCCTAAAACGATCTTAAGAGACCCTCTTTGCATTCTGTTGTCATTTTCATGTTTAAATGGGCCATAGTTCAATGCTCATTAACTTTGCTTTTATTAGTTGACCTAAACTGAGTCTGTGTACTCTAGTCAAATGTGTCTATAAACAGGGTTGACAGAACCAACTGGCATTGCGTGGTGCTATGGCTCTCTGTCCGACAGGTTCAACTGAGGACAGAGCGGGCCCCGATGCTGCTGAGAAAACATTGTGCATTTCCATGTCAATCCTCCATCCCTAAAACCAGAGTGATTGAGTGAACATTAATATTACACTTCTCCTTTCTCATCTATTGCTTTAATATCGAAACATTTGTGATGTATAGCCACTTGCCAATTAAAACAACGAACACCATTTTTTGTTATTATTTTACAACTGAGCTGTTCATATTCATATTTAGCTTTTTGACGTCACGCTTGCAGTACATTATACCTGCAGTTATGTTGCAGACGATTTCCTCCCAAATGAATTACACGTGTACATGGGTGCTGTCACCCTTCCCCATTCTTTTCTATGTGCTGAAGTATCAAATCATAATTTTTACATCAACACATCTTCCTGGCACCCAGCAATTATCTGTAGGTGCAGTACTGTGTGTCTGAACATTACCTGAGCTACTCAGTCAACAATGTCACAAAGCCAGCATCAAGTCATCTAGTGGTTTTTCAATATTCTAACTTTGCTCCATTTATCAGGCAAAAAAAACAACTGAAAGCAAATTCTTCAAGTTCTGTTTTCACTTTTGGGCTTTCAATGGTGATATTGTCCTGTGATCGAGTCCCGTGACTACTGGATGTATACTTTAAAAGGGAAGTAAGGTAAAAAGGCAAAGGCACAGCAACAAACAATAGTAAACAGAAAAGAGAGGATGTTTATCTTACCTAAGACAAAATCATCCAAGGTCCTTTGTGTACAATGATAAGTTATGTTATGTCAAGACATTGTTATTCAAATAAATCTAAATATGGGAATGCAACAGATCATGAGTGGGGAATGTGTGCAACACCCTTTGTCCGATAAACCAAGGACTTGTTTTCATGTTGAGACTTTGAATGGAGATGTCCAAATAGTTGGCTATTAGCAAAGAGGCCCCCTTTCCCAGCTCCCCTTTAGTGAGGACACAGTATCGCCATACGTTATTCAGGGGCCAGATTGATTGTGCGGAGCCTGGCAACTCTTCAACTGTTACTGCTAGCCCTCTACCACCCGCACCCACTTAATGCCATCCTTTCATATGTCCAGAAGGTATTTTATTCCCGGGCCTGAGAACACGAGAGCCCTGGTGAAACCATCCCTCCCCCCTGTTCCAGTAGGTTTCAGTCTGTGAGGGTGAGTCATAAATCTTGGCACTGCCAAGCCTCTTTGCCATGCTCCTCTCCCTCCTCCCTCCCTTCAGCCACCTTTCCTCCCTCCATCCCTTTCTATACCCTCTTTTCTCCCGTTAGCGAGTCCCTCGGCCGTCTCATCGCCATGGAAACCCTGAGAAACAGGAGTCAACTCCCTTCCCTTCTGGAAAGGAACGGATATCCAAGAGTGCAACTGGTACTGTGTGTCTTTAGTGCACAAAAGACATATTGGACGGCTTGCAAGGCAGGATTTATACAACGTTGTAAATGTTCAGTTCACATCCGAATTTGTTTTTGTTCAGACGATGCAGATGAAGGAAAACAGCAGCGTCTGAAACGTTTGGCGATCAATTATGGCTGTCGTGGTCAGCAAAACCCAACCTGCGACTTGAGACATCGATATGGTAACTTGCTTAAGCACCCAACCCTCTTCCCTCAGGCTGCAGGGGCTACCGCTGGTCTGCAGGCCGTCATCCCTTGTGGATGTAACATGTAGCCGTTGCATCTGCTTGCTCATGCATTTGATGTGCTCGTCTTTTATTAGGACTGCAGCTTAGACTGGATGCACTTCTGTGTCTGCTGTTGTTCACTGTGGCACGTGCATCGCTCTTACCTGGCAATTGGGTCAGGGACACACTTATTTATCTTTCTGACTTGTGTTTGCTTTACCTTCTCATGTTGACAGCACGATTTGTAAGTCACTTTGGATAAAAGCGTCCGCTGAGTGACGGTAATGTACCAGTCAAACGTTTGAACACACCTTCCCGTTCAAGCGAATGGGAAAAGTGTGTCCAAACGTTTGACTGGTACTGTAAGTCATTTAGCACCCATACCCCCGAACACATAACAATGTGAAACCAGCT
Organism: Galaxias brevipinnis; assembly: GCA_036023535.2. Taxonomy (NCBI): domain Eukaryota; kingdom Metazoa; phylum Chordata; class Actinopteri; order Galaxiiformes; family Galaxiidae; genus Galaxias; species Galaxias brevipinnis. The sequence continues at coordinate 9,892 of JAVQIZ010210735.1, forward strand.
CTGTGGCCTAGGACAGGTTCAGAGGGTGGTGACTGCCAGGCTTGCCTGTCTTGTCAGCCCATGGGTGTTACAAAACTTGGCCTTCCACTGACCCAGTCACACACCAAACGTCGTTGCCTCATGGTAATCTTGAGCCACACCAACATCCTGGGGCTTGTCAAGTATCTGCAGGCTTAGCGCTGCAGCTCCAGGGCCTCCCAGGGGAGGTATTTCCAGTAGGACTGGTCAGTTGGCTGTTTGATGAGGTTTACAGGGAGACTAGTGTACACACACATTACAGGTCTGATGGACCCCTAAGTAGCATGTCAATAAACATGCTGTAAATGTCAGCATTGGATGTCTCGCCATCACCCTTTGGACACCTGATAGGGAATGTGTGTGGCTGTTTGCACAAACAGGAGCGTAGGGGCGTGTCCACTCGGCACTCTCTTTTCTGTCCGACATGTGGAAGAGAGTACAGGCGGAGTCTGAGTCAGCATTTTGATCATCCTCTTCCAGCTTTGACAGGCTCTGTCACTGGGATTCGGTTTCTTCAGAGATGTGGGCGGTTTCTTACATGAATTCCCCAAATGTTCAGACATCTGACGATGTTTCTGTCTAGAGTGAAACAGTGTCACAGGGCACACCCCTGAATTATGTAAAGCTTCCCATGAATGGAATGCTTCAAAATAAAATAATAAAAAGGCCCTTGCTGAGGATGCACTGATCTAGTTATGGTGCCTTCATTGGGGAACACAAGCACCCCTCCTTCATGTTTTTACTGTAACTTTCGTTGGTTATGTTGGTTTCTTCAAAACGTGAACTACTTCTACTACCTTTACTTCTAGGCTTAACCCTCACCCAAGGCAGTGGTCAAAAGCATATAAACATATACATATTTTCTCTCTTCAACTCTTTTTTTGTAGGTCTTAGTTCTTCTTGCTCTTTATTTCTTTTCATTCACCCCCCTTCATCTGTTTTTCCATCAAGAGCCTCATTTCCTGCTTGGCGAACAGAGTCTCTTTATTTGAAGAATGCGTATATGGCTTTGGTGCTTCAGCAAAAAATGCTTTCACAGCAATCTCTCTACAATTAACAATTAACTGTCTCCTTGGTTTACACACACACACACACACACACACACACTCTCTCTCTTATATACACAGCCATACACATGCTACATGAAAGCAATATGAAAGCACTCATAGAAAAGCACTCTGTCCGTGTCCTCATGTGATCTTTAACCAATCGCTTTCCAACTCCCCACCATTGTCACTCTGCCTATGCCCCGCCCACTGTAACCATAGCAATCTGGGTAACCACAGAAGGATTTAGCCCGATATACATGCCACCATGGAAATAGTTAGGGGCCGGGTTGCCATGGACACGGGGATAAGTTTAGCAATACTGTGTGTAATCACCAGTCAGGATATACCGCAGAGTGGATACATTGTGGGTTGTTACTGACTCTCATCCAGGAAGGGAAGCCTTGTACACTCTAAACTCATCCACATGCTTCTTACTACTCATAAGAATTCTTATGGTAGTTTTGTTTTACAGTCCCTCTACAACAATTCAGAAAACCCCCAGAATAAAGGATTTTTGTTCCATGAAAAAAAGAGTTCTGTGCCTTTTTGCAGTGCCAAGTTGTCTATCTAAGGAGTTAATATAATATTCTCTCTGCTAAAAAGCTTTAAAAATGTGCTACGCAAAGCGTTATTGTTAATTAAAAATAGGCTAATATCCCCCCTCCCCCCCCATTAATTGTTAATAATTGTCAGACAAAAAAGCCTTTCACGTCCAACAATGTTATCAATGGTTCTAGAACCCTGGATAATCAATTGAGTTCAGAATGATTAACTTAAGAGTCAATGATACACAGAGACCAATCATGTGCTATGTACAAAAACATTCTAAAACCTCTTCCGCTGCCGAACACTTTATTTACACACATTAAAGTCACTGCCTTTTGGCCTGTTTGGGATATTACACGTCCTTATTGGAAAAATGTACACTGTGCAATATGTGTTAAAGGGAGCCCTTCATATTTACAAGAAACAATCAAATAATTTTTCCAGTAACAGTTGAAACAGGTTCTTAAAAGCCTTGCACAGGGATGCTAACTTAGATGAGTGTCTAACTTACAAGATGTACAGGGTAAGACATCATGAAGTAACACCACAGCAGTCCTGTGCTATGGTGCCCGTCTGGTTCTACATGCCTGTTTAGCTGGAAAATGGTAAATGTTATCCCCTAAAGGGAGGGCCAAGAACAGTACCAACATTGTGATTCAAATGGTTGAGCCCTATGTCCCAAAGACTGAGATGTTGGGAAAGTACATGGAAAAGAAACGTAACTTGAACAACTGGCTTCAGGCCTGGAAAGGAAAGTATTTTGGGTTGCAGTGTGAACATTCTGAAGAAAACGTTAGAACCTTGCATGGATAATTGCCACCTAGCCATAAGCAGACCTGTTTAACCAGCCCATTTTCTTCGTTAAAGCTCTTATGAAACAACAGCATGTGTGAGTTATGTATCTGCTTGTGTGTTTGTGTGTGTGTTTGTGTGTGTTTGTGTGTGTGGATGTGATAAAGAACAAAATTCAAAAACCTAAAACATCTCCAAAGTGACATGTCTGGGTGGCAGACGTGCTCTTTCTCACCACTGTATTGAAATGATCCCTGTCTACAGTGTTACTCACGGCGCTGGAATTCAGTTAGCAGCCAACGAGATCCATTCATGAAATCTGGCTTTCTCTTGTGTCTGTCAAAAACAAATGACTCATGTCAGTGTACATCAAGAGAATCCATCTAGTTTGCATTGTGTTTACTCGGACACAACGTTTTGCCAGGGTGTGACTTCTCTTTCACCGTGTTCAAAAGCTTACCAACACACACAAACACACACAAAAACATAAAACTTTAAACCGTCATTATCACAATGGATGAAATTGATATAAAAAAATGTTTTATATTACTATATTTGTTATATGTTATATATAATAGCTATATTCACTTTCACATGCTGTTTCATTCATATTTGTCATTATTATTTTTTATTGATTGATGACGATGATTTTATGATAAAGGTCCTTCGACCAAATGGTCAGTGATTGAATATGCAGTGGTTAACTGTCAGTTTTGGGGTTAGGATTTAATTTTCTGGTGGATTACCCATGTTTTCCCTTTTGCACTTCTTCATACCTATAGATGTGGACTTGTGAATGTGTGTTTGTGTGGGTGTGTGTGTGTGTGCATGCCCAAGTTTGTTTCTTTGTTTGAGGGTAGGAGTTTCCATATAAGGGAGTATGTATACATGACGCATATACATATATATATATATGTGTGTGTGTGTGTGTGTGTGTGTGTGTGTGTGTGTGTGTGTGTCCTGTACAGGTGGTTTAGCATGCGGAATAAGCTGGGAATTAAAGTGCATTATGCATATATACCAACCATATGCATAGCATATGTGTTCATATTATATGTATGTATGTATGTATGCATGTATATATATATATATATATATATATATATATACACATTACACATATAATATGGACACATATACTGTGCATATGGATGTACGTGTCAAGTTTTGTTTGGGTCTGTGTGCGCACCTGGGTGTGTCAGTGTATTTAAATGGCCAACAAAAGCCCAGGCTGATTGTGGTGTTTACATTGCACAGCTCTTATGCAGGGTTGCCGAGTGAGGCCCCCAGCACGCTGGTACATATTAAGTAGAGACGGGGGGTGGAGAGGGAATTACCATAGCGGTGCATGTGGTTCTGATCTAGAACCAGAATATGAGACATTTTAGTTTCTCTTTGGTGAAATTCTTTAAAATAAGAGTTAATCTTTGTAATATTAAGGCTTTGCATGTTGTGTGTGGGGACCAGGAGGAAGTGTTTTTGATCAGTGACAAAAGCAGCTCTGGCATTTCCCAGGGTGAGGCCAATTGCAAAACAGTCACATTTATCACAGAGGCCCATGGGGGTTGTATTATGTGGGACACACAGCATACAGGGAGAGAGAGAGAGGGGAAATAGAGTTACTACCAACCCTTTGGGGAGCCCTCTAGCCATAATAAAGGGGTGGGTACAAAGGATCCTGCAATGTTTCACTCTGAAGACACTCTGGGGTAAAGCGTTCCGTTTAATAAGTCGCCATTGAAGAGGATCCGGCTGCCATCTTGAACACGTTGTGTGAAGACCGAGAGAAGAGCAGGCGACAGAACTCGCAAGGCCTGTAGAAGTACAATCAGACGTCTATAGAAGGTGAATCACAGAATACCAAGTTTCTACTTGGCCGATAAATGCAATGTGACACCTTGTGCGTAAGTATGGAGGATATCTGAGCTGAAGTTTCTCAGCCGTGTCCAAAAAAGAAAGATATGTGACAGGCAGCAGAATGATGTCAAGGTGTCACTTGACTTCAGTACAAAAATGATCTGACACCTTGATCAGAAGTTATTTGAGAGTTCTAACTAAACATGTTATCTACGTCCAATATCACACTCAGGTTGTTCTATAAAAGCTGAATGTGCTTAAATCAACCATATGAAGTTGGGTGTTGGCAAGAAGGGAAGAACGCACAATAAAAAGTGAACAATGGAGTCGCCAAACAGGAGGCACTCACGAAAAGGAAATTAAGCCTAAGGCTGACTCATTCCCAGAAGGCTGTTCTGTTTGGACTAAGACAAAATAAACTTTGAGAAATCTGGACCTCAAATCTGGTGCTGTGTTCACCACAAATGACTCATAAAAGACTATTATATGCTATGCTGCCCGGATGGGCTTCTGTGCCTACCCTTTTCCCAAAAAGTGCAGCTACACTGCCCAACTCCTCCGGCTTCCTAAGATCCAAAAGACCCACATGCTGAGCAGAATCCATTGCCGCCCTCAATTAAACAAAGTACTGTTGCAAAAAAAACACGCAGAAGGGTCAGGGGAGAAAGTTATTTATATATGTATATTAAAAAAAAAACGAGAGGCAGTCACAGCACAGTAAAGCCATGATACGCTGTCAAGCACTTTTAAATATTTCCCCTGTGTTGCTAGCGTTACCATCCTTTTCTCCCCTGATGGCGTGCAGTGGAATGCTGTGCCAGGAGATCAGTAAGACCAAAGGGCCTTTGTCCAGGCAGGTTTTACAGCAGGCGGAAAGCTGCAAAACCCTGGTGCTTTGGGTTTGTGTGAAAAACATTCAGGTATGATGGTAGCGGATCGGAATGCACCGCGATGGGCAGTCCGAGGAGGGGAAACGGGGTGGGGGGTTGAGAGGTGAGGGTCATAGGGCTGGAACAGGGAAGGGAGCGCCTGGAAGGAAGGGGTGGGGGGAGAGAGACAGAGCGAGAGAGAGAGAAAGAGAGCGAGCGTATCGAGGGCTCCTAGGGTGAAGTGTTAAGGGAAAGGTCGGGCCCGTGGAGAGATGCATTGGAGTGGGAGCGGTGGGAGACGTGGCAATGTCCAATGGGATGTAAGGATGGAGGGGAAGGTGGGAGGGGTTCAAGTGCAGTAAAAAAAAAAAAAAAGAGAAAGAAGAAAGGATTAAAGCCATGCAGTGGACGAGCAGAGATTTATGGCTTTGAGAAAAGAATGTGAGGTGTCCAATTCCTCACCTCCTCTGTCCACAAGCCACAAACCCCTCAGTTTAGAGATGTGAGGAGAGGTGTTCTGCTTGCTGCAGCTTGCCACAGAACCCTACAAACTCCAGGTTTCCATCTCCCCAGAGCGCAGCGGACAGAAAAATACTCAGGCTGCTGAGATATTCCAAACACAACTATGGTTGTCCCTTAACCCATCTTGGTTTTAATACATGTTGTGTGTGTAAGTGTATGTGTTTGTTTTATATTGTGATTTTAATTTTTTATTTTTTACTTGGAAAGGTTGTCGAGCGTGGGAGGGTCTTTGTTTGGTTGTCAAAAGATCAATGTTAGTGTTCCCACACAGAAGGGAGAAGTTAAGAGAAGTTATAGAGAAATTGGGTGTGTTATGGCTGCATGACCAAGATCTTATCATCACCACATCACTGTAGTGTGTCCTATTGTTCTCTCAGGAACCCTGATGGTGTAACCCACTCACTGTCACACACCCACAAAATAGACACTGCCAAGATAAAATGTTTAAGCTTCTACTCATCTCTACCCCTGTCAATTTCTGTCTTTGTGGTCAGTCAGTCATTTTTTAGCCACCCACTGATTGCTGTTATCTGGAGTCTCTGTCACAGGGTGTATTACCAGGGTCTCTGAAGACGTCACACAGGTCAAAGGTCAATTATCTAAAGGGCCGCAGATTGGCCTGACTGGACGCCTTTCCTGTTGATACTCTGAAAAATTATCAAGGTCCGGTTGTTGATTTGGGAGATATGTTAGAAGCGTTGTCAGTTGTGTGCAAGGGTTAGAGTATTGTTTATGTTATTGTAATTACTTGTGTTGTGGGAGATCTGAGTTGGAAATGTTTTTCAGATGTGATGCAGACATGGTTGTTCACTTGTTCCAAAAATAATGTTTATGTCATTTTATACAAGTTACAATGTGGGGTTATGGAGTTTACTCTTTATTATGTAAACAAGTCAATGATTCCATTAAGAAAGAACAGATTGAAATGATAGCAGGACTGTAATCGGCAGTCATCAATAATGATGCCATCCATTTTAATTGAATTACTTAAATTATTGAACATACAATGGCCACGATTATTTCCTCGTGCCACGTGTGGTATGAGACTTAGCTAGAGTAACAAAGCTGATGCTGTCGCCTCCCACTTTGGCTAAATTATTAATTTGGGTATTGCACTTTGGTTAGTTTGTTCACACACTACAACCTGATCAGACAAAGAGAGGCAGACAAAGAGAGGCAGATCATGACCTCACACTTATCTTAACTTGCATTGACAGACGAAGAAAATCAGGTTGGTCCGTATTGTGACATGAAGTGCCCTAATCGGTGCTTAAAGCATGTCTTGTTGCGTAATGACTTTATTGTTACCTGTGAGTTTACCCACACAACAATGAGATAGAGAGAGATAGAGAAAACAGCTAAAGCAAAGAGACGGACACAAAGCACAGCACTGCAGGAAAGCAGTGGGAGGCCCCTACAGACGGGTAGTTTCCTGTGTGCTGAGACTGAGACTTACACATAGAAATAACAGGTAGACTCTGTTCTAGAATATGCCTTTTATTTTCATTCCAGTGGCTGTTTTGGTAAAAACAACTTTTATGTAGTTGGGCAGCTGGAAAGAGTGTTGATTCCAAGAAACACGCACACACAAAGACACACACGCACGCACGCACGCACGCACGCACACACACACACACACACACACACATTATAACAGAAGTGCTAGCTGGGCTTGGTTGATAAGGAGGACACAACTTTGTAACCGAAACCATGTGAGGCCATATTAAACAAGAGCAAAGGTCCCAGCAGTCAAAAACTGGGCGGCGACTTCATTGAGTTGGGTGGTGACTTTTGATATGACAGCGCTCACCTGTCCGTCACCTGCAGTTTACCTGTACGCCAACTACCTGCCCTCTACTGCCCCCTTCTGCTACCTCAGCATACCGATCTCTGCTTATTGTGACCATTACATTATGGTCATGTAGCAGACGCTTTGATCAAAAGCGACTTACAATGAAATTGCAGGGGTAGTCCCCTTGCAGCAACTCAGGGTCAAAGTGCCGTGCTCAAGGGCACACTGGTGGTAGTATTCCCAGGTGGGCTTGAACTGATTACCTTTTTGGTTACCAAGTAGCAGTTCTGCACACTAAGCCATCACTATCACCATTGCAATGCAAGGACATCAAAATGTGTTACCTAGGCAACAGTGCAACAAGAGTCTATGTGTCACCTGACACACCCTTGCGATAGCTTAGGAAATGCACTTGCATGTGGTGCGTAGCTCTACATCGATTCCCGCGCGACGCTTCGTTCCATTCAGTAAGTTAATGATTTATTCTAGCCTACTCCGACCAATGAGTCAATGGGCCACTCCCGTTTTTTATGGAGTCCTGCACATCCACACCCCTCGTTTCAAGGATCAGGTCAAGCCTCCATGACTAAACGGTGACAGTCATACCCATACACCTGCATTTTGGCTCATTGAAAGCCCCACCACCCATTTCACTTGTCAATGTTTAATCTCTTAACTCAGGAGAACTGTGGGAGAAAGTGATTGTGCAATGGTTTCCTTTGAAAGTGCTGACGACATCAATCTGAGAAAGAATGAACTACTTTCAAGTGCAAATTGCCTCATTGTCATGAATGGCGTTACAAGTATTTCTGGTTGTAATTTAAAATGTGTGTGACGTGGTCTTGGCCTGTACGAGGAGTTAGAAGAGATATGTGCACAAAGCTCCTGTTATGGTGCTGTCACTGTACCGCATGCCAGAGTTTGGCTTTCTGGACGACTGCGCTGCCGGATGGCAGGCTGTCCTGATGGCCGACAGCAGAATCCTTATCAGTTCCTCTACCGTGTTTATGTAGACACAGCACATTCCTCTTGTCAACGTGGGGCCAGAGCAGGATCCCTATCCTGTATGCAAGCTTAGAGACAAGAGAGGGAGGGAGGGAGGTGGAGGACAGAGATAAGAGTCGTTGAAAGAAGCTTCTGGGTTTAACGTGGAGTAAGAACAAGGGGGAGGGTGAGCGAGAGAGAGGGGATTTAAGAAGAAGGAAGATAGAGAATCAAAAAGGAGAGGGAAAAGTGGATCCGGAATAACAGGCGAGGAGTCATGTAGCGAGGGATGTGCGTAGCGATCAAATGTGTTACTGGAAGAGAACAAGAGGGGGAGGGAGGGAACAGCCATAATGTCAGCCAGAGCCAGACGAGAAACCACCGACAGACAGAAGAGAATAGAAGAGATTGTCTGGATATACAGGAAGTGGGTCAGTGAGGACCAGGAAAATGAGGGGAGGGTTTGCTGTCTGTAGGCAGGCAGTCAGCCAGCTCTGCATTTTCCCACTATGCTCTTTCTTTCTTTTTTGTCTCCATTAGAAATACTGCTTCTCCCATGTCAGAGGTCAGGGGGGACCAGACACTCAACCGTTTCCACACCCTCAAGTCAAACATGCCTTACAGCAAAGCCCTGTGCACACACAAATACATATGCAAATGGACACACACAAACACACGCGCACACACCTACATAAGTAAAGACAATGCATGACAGTGTATTTTTGTGTGATAGGGTGCACTTCACAAGAAACAAAAAAATGCAATAAAAAAAAACGTTGCAAAAATGCCTTTCACTTTTGAATCCTTCACTCCATTTATACAAGCCTGAAAACCAGGAGGGTGCTGTCTCCAAAGGTCAGCCACCGGTCTCACAGATGCTTGCATGTGGTTGCCAGACCAGACTGATAAATGATTGTAGAACCTACACTAGAGGTCTGCAGTGCCCTTACCTGGCAGTTGGGGTCTGTTCAGCCGAGAAGCAAATGAGCATGAGGAGAGGAGGGCCTCCCTACGTTTGTTTTCATACTCATGTGCTGCAACTAGCAAACACATGAGGCATTTAAATGCCACTGTGTGTGCGTGTATGTGGGTGTATATGAGTGTGTGAGAGACAGGAAGGGGGGGGGGGGGGGCAAGAAAGAGAGAGAGAGAGAGTCAAGACTTTGGAGTGAGTGACTTTGCACGGCTTTATGACTACCGGGAATGAATTAAAGCCATACGCACCACCACTGATTTGTGACGTGGAAAGAAATAGCAGCAAACTAAAAAAAAAAATTTAAAAAAACGTTGGTAGATGTAATGGTTTCCAGAAGGGCCTGTGATTGTATAGGACCTTAGAGGGGTAGGGAGGAGGTAGGAGGGAATACCCTACCGAAAGGGGTTTTCCCCGAAAGGACCACCCCTCCGCCATGTAGGTTGCGCACACAAACTGAAGCCGGCACTCCGGATGCCATGACTCACTTAAAGCCTGAAATAAACCTGCGTTAGAGGAAGATAGAACTATGTCTGTGTCCACAAAGAAACTCAACTATTCCTACCGAGGCCTTTCTTGAAGGCTAAACGACGTTAAGCTACATTCCCGCTGTTGCCCTAACCTTGAAAGTGCTCTTTTACATTCAGTTGAGCCTTTTGCAACAGCGGTTCTTCCGTTTGTTGCCCTTCTCTACACAATAACAGCAGTCATACCACAGAAGCGGGATACCCAATTAGGGTGGTTTAAAAAGACCAAGGGTAAACCGAAGCGGAACAGCATAGGGCTTTGTCCAGGGTTCTCACACCAGACCCCTTCAGATACCTGCGCCCAGTTGATTTTTTTTTTTTATGTTTTGACTTTGCTCAGGCAGCAGTACACTCTTCAAAATGAAGAGACCTCTATTCATCTTGTGGATTGGAGTGTATTTTTATTTCCCACAGTGTCCGTCCACTCAAGTGAACCCATTGTGTCTGAAATCCTCGGACTCAGCGGCTTAGGCCAAGCTGCCCAGCTAAGTCTTGCACACGGTTGTGAAATGTGGTGTGTCACCTACACACTGTGAATTGTCAAGGGGGCGGACCCAGCATGAAGGGAATGTATAGTAGCCGCCCTCAAGCTTCCTCAAAATGAACAAACCGTTGCTTTTGGTTGTCAAGGAAACTTGAGATCCAGTTTTGGAACTTTCCTTCTTTGGAAACCGTCTGCGTCAGAGAGAGGAATTCTGGGAGCAATTAATGGGAGGGAGTGTGGGTGGTGGTGAGGGAGAACGGGGAGACGTGGAGGCGGAGAATTTGTGAGCGTGTGAGAGAAAAATAGAAGAGGGGAAAGCAGTAATTTATGGACATGTTGGTGTGAAAAACAAAAAGACATGGGGGGGAGGGATTGTATATGCGCAGTCCATTTTGTGGCTGAGGGTATTTGTCCTCGGTCACATCGAAGTCACCAAGGCCCAACCCAATGTGACAAGTCCTAGTCCATCCTGACATTAAACTAGACCTGTGCTCAACCCCAACTCCTCTCATTAAGCTACCTTTCATTTCACACACTTGCTATCCCAGCCCTACCCGGTCTCATATTTACAAAACACAGTGCCCCTAGCCCAAGCCTTTTCAACTCATAGTATGTTCATTTCATGTCCACCCTATGTACCCATTAGTCCTTAACCACAAAACTATACACTCTCCCGTTCCATCACATCCTTCTGACATCACCTTTCAACCCAACCCACATCACGCAACTCTCTTGCCGGAATTCAATAGTAGTCATCTGCACTGTTCATCAACACACACACACCCACACCACACACACACACACACACACACACACACACACACACACACACACACACACACACACACACACACACACACCAACACAGTTCTCCCTCGAATCCATCGGTGACCCCAGCTCCCCCCACAGCCATTGTTCTATCTCATTGGCTTCACAGGGTTCTT
>JAVQIZ010210754.1:0-24565 GCA_036023535.2 Galaxias brevipinnis
GAGTGAATAACTTTCCTTTTCTCCGTCCTGTGGGTGTCTGGTGCTACCACAGGGAGCTTCGCCCTCTGGTTTATTACTAAACGCCAGGGTATGTCACCACCACCACCACCCCCACCACTACCACCACCCACTCTGTCCACTCCCCCTCTCACATCCTGACCAGCTGATGACGTCAGAGCCCCTTTGGTGTTTGCAGATCTCAAAGCCACAGGATGAGCAGCCATCCAAGGACCAGATCTACAAACATGAAAGTTTTCGTGGGCTGGTGTTATCCAAGGCCTTCCTCTCTGTACCCCAGGCATCAGCCTGGCAGGGATGTGTGTGTGCGTGTGTGTGTGTGTGTGTGTGTGTGTGTGCGTGTGTGTGTGTGTGTGGGCTCGGGATGCTGCTGTCAAAAGTCTCCCCCCCGTTTGAGTCGTTCTCCCACGTCGGGTGCCTCTTGACGGGGACGAAGCACGGCACGCTCCCTTCCTCACTCCCCCCCTCATCCTCCCTCTGAGTGGGACGACCTGCCAGTGGACTGCTCACTAGCTAGCCCGCCCACGCAAACAGAGATGACACTCGAAGCGCTCCTCCATTCCATTCCATCTACCTGCATGTGAGGGGGGGAAAAAAGCCCTCTGGTCCTTTCTGACGTGACCCCGATGTTGACCGGAGGTCATCTCCACACCCAGGGGAACCACCGTCGTTGACCCGTTTCACACTCCTCACACTCATCTTGCGTGTGCATGTGTTCCCATCTCTGGGGTTGTCTGGGGCCACTGGTGTCCTGTCAGTTGACTGAGCAGCAGGAGCAGTAAGACCGTGTCCTGGTCCTGAGTCTCTGCTAACCCTAGACCAGCTCCTAACGCGTGACTAAACAATGGAAGCCTAACAGTCTATAGAAATCAGTTCTCTCATCCATTCAGATCTATTGGAGATGATGTAGGGGTTTAGGGGTTATATTATGTCTTTTTCCAGGGAGGACTGGTGGGTTGCATGGACGACGTCATACATCATCTCATTCTGCCCCTGAAGCATGCGAGTCCTTTCTGAACCTGGCCGCTTGTACAGGATCAGCAGCCTATGTTTATCGGCCCGAAACCCAAAAAAGACCAGCCGACTTTAAACTGGAACTGAGCTTGACTGTCTGGGACTGCGCCCCAACGGACCTGTTCAAACACTTGGATAGGGAATAACAGAACCCAAGTCCGGAGAGAACCGGGCTGTGGCTGTTTGGAGCCGAGCTCCTAGTCCGTCTGCCGCCGTGACGCGCAACCTCCGCCGTGACGTCAGGAGGTCGTGTTGATAACCGACTGACTACTTCAGCAGTTGAGGGGGAACATATCGTCTGCATGTCTAGCCACAGTTAACGTTCATCCACCCTGCACCCCCAGTTGTCGACCTCTGTGCCTGAAGTGTGAACCACTCCCCGAACAGCATGTGTCTTGAGTGCTCCAGCCTTGCTCAGTCGATAGCAACATATGTTCTTTCTAGATACCTGGACAGGTGGCCACCCTTTAGGGAAAGAGGGGCCAGACAATGGGGAAGCGGCACTGGTTGACGTGGTCTCTTGTGGACCTTTTTATTAAACCCTTTGGGGGTGGGCGTGTGTCTCAACAGGAGTTCCCCTTCTTCACCTTGACGGGCTTCCCCCCTGGCTTCCTGGTCCACGTGGGCGGCGTGGTCAGCGCCCGCTCCGTCAAGCTGCTGGACCGCATCCACAACCCTGGTGAGTTTTGACGCCGCGTGTCCCGGTCCCCCCTTTTGTCAGGTCGACGTGTTTTGAAATGTTTTGAAGGTCCCCAGTTAAACCCAGTGTGTGTGTGTGTGTGCGTCCTGTCTGGTTGGCTTCTCTTGCTGTCCTAAGCGACAGAGATTCGGACGACGCCCTCAGGCTTCAGCGTGTGTGAACGTGTCGGACCAGGTGCAAGTTGCCCTTAATTGCCTGCCAAGAATTGATAAATGCAGTATATCGTCTTAACAAATGAGTTTGCATTCCAGGAAGGTGTTCGCATCTGTTCGCAATTTAGGGGCAACTTCCACCTGTAGGGACCAGCTCTCTGTCGGACTGTGTCTGTGTGTGCCACTTCCTGCGGCGGCTCTCTGTGTGCTGTGTCGTGTCGTGTGTCTGTGCTGCCCCCTGCAGGGGAGGAGAGGTGCAGGAGTGGGGGGGTGGGGGGGGCGTGACTCTGGACTGCTGCTGATGCTGCTTCTGCTGTGCGGTGGTGTTGGCTGCTGTTGACGCTGTGCTGAGGTCCTGGCATCGCCCCCTTTCTCCAGCTCCCATCCACCTCTAATCAGGACTTTGCTGGTGGATCGCAGAGGGAGAGTTGCCTCATTGTTTCAAGAAACGATTCTGGCTGTAGATTCTTTTTTTTAACGTTAAAATGGAGAATTGTGTCTTGAAGCCTCCTCCAATGTGAGCTATATCTCCGAGTGCAGAATTTGCCCACGCTAGCATCTTTAATTATACTCATAGTATAACTGTTATATTTAAGGTGCTGAGCCCTTCTCTATAAATAAATACTGCTCAACATCCAGAGCAGCAGCACAGTAACCCCATTCCAGTCTGGGCACAGTCAGACAGCAACATCAAAGTCAACTATTTGCCAGCAGGCTGCTAAGCTGAGGCCTACGCAAGGCTTCCGCAGAGTAACGTCTCCCTGTTGCTACCTTGAGCTCCGCTGAGGGGGGAAAGTGGCCATGTGATGTATGGGAATGGGTGAGGTCAAACAGGGTTCTCTCCATGGAGGAACCAAAGGGCTGCGTATATATATATAAATTGAAAGTCCCCCCCCGCCAAAAAAAAAAATCTCAAATCTAGTCGTAGGCAAAGAGTCGCTGACCTAACCTCCTCCAATTTGTGTCAGTATAGGCTCACCTACTCCTCGTACGAGGTCAGAGTGAACGTCACGCAGCCACGAATCGCTGTGGGAGAGCCCTGTTTACGCTGGCGTCATACTTTGTCCCCACAGTAGCAGTGCCTCTCCTGTACGGTCGGCCACCACGTAACGCTTCCAGTGTACTCCACCGCTGCTGCATGCCTCTTACAACCCTCTCTGGATCCTTTTATCCTCATCTTCTTTTTTTCTCTTTCTCTCTCCTCCTCCTCCTCACGCGTTCTTTCATTCCAGCTCTCTTCCATCCTCTTGTCTTGTAGATCAGCAGCATCGGTCTGCCTTCAAAACGCAGTGATATTTGTGGAGTGCTGCTGTTCAGTGTTGTGTCACTCTTGTTAGTTTGTCTATTCTGCTCTATATCTCTTTCTCTCTCCTCTGTACTAACGGTGTGTTCTGGCCCAGCCTTGGGTAACACGCGCTCATACAAACTGCTAGACTGGAATAGTGTCACCGCAGGTATTTCCCCCCTTTTACTGCTCTCACCCACCAGAGGCTATGGCAGCTCAGTGAAACGGAATGGCCAGAGCGCTCCCTCTTTGGGTTGGACCAGAGAGTAGGACCACACGCGTCCGCCATGCACACACGACCGCCTGTACGCGCACACACACGCGGGCCCGGGCCACCCCGGGCCCTTTAGAGCAGCTAGTCCGACCAACCAATCGTTTCCCTCAGCAGATCATGTTTTCAGTGAGCTGCCATTTTCTCTTCTCTTATCTGTGTGTGTGTATGTATGTGTGTGTGTGTGTGTGTGTGTGTGCCGAGTTGAGCATGCGCTTTGTTGCTCCCGCCCCCCCCCCTCACCCCCTCCTCCCGCCTGGCTACTTAAACGCCCCACCCCACCTCACCTGAAGCCAGGCTGCCGCTACCTGCTGTGCAGAGCTGCCCCCCCCCTCCCCTCTCCATCCGCCCCAGGCCGTGGCGCCCCCCTTAACGTTGTCCCGGCGCTGGTCTAACGCTTCTTTGTCTTCTCTATCAGCATCGTGGTCCAACCTGTCTGTGCCAAGGGCGGAGGTTTAGTAGGTTGGCATTGTGTGTGTTAACAAGTGTTGTCTGACTGGGCATGTGCATCCCTCTGACTCAATGGGCCGTATTCACGCCAGAGGAAGAGAGGAAGGGCTCCGGTGGGACGGAGGGGGGGCAGGGTGGGTCAGGGAGGGAAGCGCGGCGGAGGCCGAGGGGAGCGAGGGAGTGACAGGACCGGGGGGTTGAGT
Organism: Galaxias brevipinnis; assembly: GCA_036023535.2. NCBI lineage: Eukaryota > Metazoa > Chordata > Actinopteri > Galaxiiformes > Galaxiidae > Galaxias > Galaxias brevipinnis. The sequence continues at coordinate 4,094 of JAVQIZ010210754.1, forward strand.
GAACGTCCCGGGGCTAGCCCGCGCGGTGCCTCGGTGAATGAATATGGCCCTCCTCCTCCTCCTCCTCCGCCCATGACGAGCGAGCACGTGGTCATGAGCGTGCACGTCGGCGTGCCTGTGCAACGCGGGGCTGCTTTTCCCCCCCCGAAAGCACCCCTCAGATTGAGTCTGCCCACCCCCCCCACCTCAACACTTATCATCCAGTCATCTCCTCCTCCCCATCCTCCCCCCTCTCCTTAATCAGTCCTCCAGTACTAAGTGGCTGACTTTGTCTCTGTTACCATGTGGCCAGCATCACCTCAGTACTCTGATGTAGCAGCTGAATGTGTAAAAATAATGGACATCACACATGCCAGATTGATAATGACACCAGTATTGAGACACGCCCTAGGTTTGATAAAGTTTGGTAAATACTAAGAAGTAATACATTGTCATAGAGAGCAATGAGGGCTCCTTCCCTGTAGCCTCCGATGGCCTCCTAGTGCTTGTTTCCTAACGTTGGGCCACTGTGTATGAGGGAAGGAGAGTCAGATTCAGGGCTATATTATAGTACGCAAAGCCTGGAGGAGAAGAATGCAGACCAACCCTGCCCTCCTTGGCTTGGTTCTCATCACCATCCTCATCCCCATGTCACCTTTGTTTAAATGACAGTTGATGAAGTGGCATCGGCCTGCTGTTATGCACATTTTAACCCACGATCACTGTCATCAGCAAAAACAGACAAAAAGACAGTTTGTGTCTTGGACTGTAAATGTGTGGCTAGCTCAGCCAATGAAGGTTCAGCCTCTCAGTCGTTAGGTGAGATTAAGACGTCACTCAGCACTTATTGGAGGAAAGTCATTTGTGAGGCTCATCAAAAACCTAGGCTTGTCTGACTCAGTGTACTAAGTGGTGAGCAGAGGTACACTTGCAATATGTCAGTGTCTATGTAATGTTTAGCCAGTAGCTGTGTCTTCGTCCGTCTGTGAGCTCCTGTAAGATGCTGAGTGTGTGCGAGCGTCGCGTGTGACGCCTCCTGCGTTTGTTTTGCAGACGAACCGGAGACTCGGGACGCGTGGTGGGAGGAGATCCGCCAGGAGATCAAGTCGCACGCCAAAGCCCTGGGCTGCCATGCTGTGGTGGGATACAGCGAGACCACCAGCATCTGGTACACACACACACACACACACACACACACACACACACACACACACAGTGTTTCATTCATGGCTACTTCCACCCCCGATAATTACCCATTAGAATATGTTAGTTTACCTTTTTACACTGATGTTGTGTAGCAATGTTAGTCAAGTGATAAGAATGCAGTCATACAAAGAGATAGATAGGTTGGTAGATAGCCCAAGCTTTTCAACTTGACCCCCCTCAAACATAAAAAATATGCTAGAAAGTTGGTCAGCCAATTTGACCCCCTGCAAATTCATCGTCTAACACTGCACGTACACACTAAATGTCAAATCAGCATTTGAGCTTTTCCCCTTCCTGTCTCCTCTCTCCATTCCCTCCCTCCCTCCCTCCCTCCCTCCATCCAAACTGCCAGCGAGGAGGTGTGCATCCTGTCGGCCTCGGGCACGGCGGCCCTCCTGAATCCCCGGTACATGCGCGAAGGCTGCCTGGACGCCGGAGGCAGCGAGCACAGGTTGTCACGGCAGCCCGCCCCCGTCGTAGGAGATAGGCTGGAGAGGGATGTTAGCTCAGCCTGGCTGGGGTAGGTCCCCACACTACGGGCTACAACCACACCACAGTGCTACCGCGCTGTCAACCGCCCCCCCAGACCCACTCTGACACGTACACACACTTCTACTATGGCCTTGTTTTGACTGTGTCTCCTCCCCTTATACTGACATTAACCACCGTCTCTGCTCCACGCACCCAGTCTTTGTTTAACAGTCTTTTCTTGTCAGTTTTTTTTTTTCTTGTCAGGAACTGACTCCGTTGGCAACCAAAAGGAGAGTCACTAGGATTCATTGAGGGGGTAAACAGCTAGCCAACAAAAACACAGAATCATTTGTGGTTGTAGCCCTTAGCTTGGGCCTGTGTTGTATCAGCTCAGGGCTTTAGCTTGCTGCCGTCCCAGGAAATGTGGTCTGGGTGCTGATTTGGATATTACCTTTGGTACAATGGGAATTGATGGCTCTATGCATTGATTTTCTTTGATTTCGCTGGTTTTGACACGCAGAATAATCTGGGTTATAATCATATTCCTGATGTGGGGTTATGTTCCTCTTGACGTCGGTGTAAGCACAATGTCTCACGTAACCTCCCCGTGTATCCATCAGGTTCGAGGACCCGTCGCCCCCTAACTGTGGCTTCTGCCACATCCCCTATGACGAATTCAACATGCCCTTCCCTGCCCAGCTAACCTGCTGCAACTACTGCCGACGCCAGAAGGTGTTACACACGCACACGCACACGCGCACACACACACACACACACACCGACAGACATTATCCCCTTATGTCTTGATCTTACCCAACCATAAATCCTGTCAGGTAACTGTTGCTTTTAATAGTGAATGAAAAGGCTTCTGAATGAGCGAGCTGTCATTTGCCTGTTGAAGGTTCCCGACGTGCTGTTCACAACCATCGACCTGCCAGCTGAAGCCGCCGTGACTGGAAAAGGCTGCCTGATACAGGCCAGGTAATGAAAACATACTTTTATCAGGCCTTAAAACGTCTTCGGTTTCAATCGTCTCTTTGTTGTTGTGTGTTCTATTTGATCTGTTCCGTAAAGCACTTTGTAACTGTCTTTACAAATAAATAATATTAATACATTATTAACACTTCTATATGCACCATATATATTTGTTATATGTATTTGTGTGTTTGTGTGTGTCCTTTCCAGGCTGTGCCGTATGAAGAAGAAGGCCCAGGGCGAGGTGAACGCCACAGCCATCTCCAACCTGCTGCCCTTCATGGAGTACGAGCTGCACACGCAGCTGATGAACAAGCTCAAGCTGCGCGGCATGAACGCTCTGTTTGGCCTGCGCATCCAGATCAGCGTGGGGGAGAACATGCTAGTGGGGCTGGCTGTAAGTGGGGATTTAGGTGGGGCTTACACCCCTATGTTTGACGTGTGCTGCAGCTGTGTTTGATGTACTCTGTGTGTGTGTGTGTGTGTGTGTGTGTGTGTGTGTGTGTGTGTGTGTGTGTGTGTGTTTGCGTGCAGTCGGCCACAGGCGTGTACCTGACGGCCCTGCCCGCCCCGGGAGGGATCCAGATCGCAGGGAAGGCCCCGGGGGACCTGACTTATGAGCAGCATCTCTCCAGCATCCAGAAGCGCATCAACGACACCATAGCCAAGAACAAAGAACTCTACCAAGTACACCCACCGGTGAGACACGCACACGGGCCATTATCACATCTGTATGTGGGATCGCTGTTGATACGTATGTAACGGTGTCGATACGCTGTTATTGCTACTGGTGGGTAAAAGTGTGTAGGTTTGTTCTGTGTTGTCGATCGTAACAAACTGTTCCTTTTGTTTCTTCTTGGTGATCGTCAAAGAAATTGTTTGCCTTGGACCCCGATGTGTTCCGCAGCTCCACCATGGTACTGAGCATGCCCAGTGACAACGCCCCGCATGTCTCCCTCACCCCACCCACTCTAATGACCCCTGACCTGTGACCTAACCCCTGGTGTTAGACCCTAGATCTGCTCCCCTAGGCCCACACCGTCCGCACAGAGTGTTCCAGAACCAGAGCTCTGTGATAAGCTCCCGGGATGTATGACCCCCTCACCCCACCTCCTCACACACCCCACCCCACCCCTCACCACCTAACCCTCTGAGACCCTTATCCACATTAACGGGCCACTGGTTTTTGGAACTAATGGTGCTTTTTTTTCCTATGTGGCTCTTTCCATTGGAAGCGTGTATCGCCCAATCATTAATATGGTGTTTTTTTCTAGCCTCCCAAGCTGGAGAACTGAGGAATGCAGATTTTACTGCTGCTACGCTCCCTGTCACCTCTGACGGTGAGCTGGCTTTGTTTGTGTGTGTGTGTGTGTGTGTTTCCGATCGATAGGAGCTGCAGGATGAGGTGGTGGGCTCACCGATCCCCGACTCCAGGCAGCGCTCTCGCCTCTTCCGCTCGCACTCCGAGAGCTCCGATGAACTGTCAGAACTGGACCTGTCCCACGGCAAGAAGGATGCCTTTGTACTGGAGGTCAGAGTCCATTTCATGAGTTAAATGTGTGTGTGTGTGTTAGGTTCCAGGGCCAGTTTGCCTACAATATAAATTTTTGGTGTGTGCATTCACTCCTGTCTGTTTCAACGTGTTTGCCCCGTGTGTAGATTGATGACACCGACGCTGTGGAGGACATCCACTCCCTACTGACAGACACCCCCACCCCTGCAGGTACACATTCCTTACGCTCCCCTGTTATCTGAAGAAATATACCCACTGATACAACTACAGCAATCCATCGACATTTGCTTTTGATGCGTTCCTGGAAACCTTAACTAGAAACTAGAAAACATATTTAAAAATTCTGCATATCTTTAGGGGCTACTGTACTTACTGCAACTACTTAGGAGTCAAAGAAGCGTCCTGAAACCCTTGCAGATGGGTCCAGTGAAACCGATCAGAACACATATTAATAATCTCTTTTATTTTTGTCTGTCTTTTCCTGGGCCAGGTTTCTACAGCTGTAATACTGAAACCATGCCTGGGATAAATAACTGGACTTCTGGACTGCAGGTGAGGGAAGTCCCGATAGTGGGGCCCGCTAAGATCATTGCTGTTGTGTCCTTCTCATTGCTGTTGTCTCCTTCCACTCATTGTCGTCTTCTTCCTGTCGCTGACGTCTCCCTCTCTCTTATTCAGATGTTTTCGTCAGTACGAGTCTTCCGCTTGAACAATGCCAATCTGACCAACCAGGGCCTGAATAAGATCTTTACTGACCAGTGTGAGAATCTTCTCAAGGTGAGAGACGCGTACAGGCCACATTGTCATCTGTCTGACTATCTCGGGTTAGGAGGTAGTGTTTTACTTGACTGTAGTTAGAACCTGAAACAAACAGTTCTTTACCTAACGACTGACCAAGTAGCATACTATTATAAAAAAGGTCAGGCAGCGTGGTTCTCTTATGGGTTGTGTCCATTCCAGAGCCTGTACTTCAAGCTGCGCTCCATGATCCCCTGCTGTCTGTGCCAGCTCAACTTCACTGTGGCCGTGCCGGAGGACGAACTCATTCAGGTGACCCTTCCTCATACGCCGACAATCCGTGAAGTCCAACGTAACCTGTCCACATGTTAGCGTGAGCTGAAAATGCAATGAGCCGTCTTGGTCTCCCTCTTGCCCGGCCCGCGTTTTAGGTTGCGGTGACGGCGGTGGCCATGACCTTCAACAAGGACCTGACTCAGGAGAGAGCAGGAGGGGAGAAAGCCCTCGCCAAAGGTCAGTGTGCCTCAGGCCGTCAAACCTCAGGGGGCAGGGTGTCAGGCAAGGTGCCCCGCTATCATGGATGCTGATGTGCAGCTGATGTGTTTGTGTTTGTGTCACAGGGGGGACTGAGAACGAGGAGCAGCTGCAGTTTTCCATGGAGCTGTGCGCCGACGCCCTGTCTTCCAACAACCAGCTCTCGGCCAGAACCTCAGGTATGACCCCTAAACCATTCACCTGTGACGCCTCACGCCCGGCCCTCCTTACCGCCAATACAGGCCCAGCAGCTTTACCAAGGAGGGAGAATAGTCTTATTGGTGTGCCAACAACTAATGTGCGTTCTCTGTCGTAATGTTTCCTGAGTGTTTTTTCATAAACTTGACTGGAGTTGACTCCCTGGTAATGGTTTCTGCAGGTAAATATCCAGTGACTTGTTAGCCCAGCGTGCTTTGTGTTTGCGTAGAGAGCCCAGATGCTAGCAGTGAGTCGTCTAGACTAGGTGAATGCGTCATACAGTATGTGGTGTCGCCTTGGTGGGTTGACTGTTGATTGTCTGCCACATAGTTAGTGGGCCGTTGAGTCCAGAACGTCCCTGCTGGCTGCTGTTTGGCTGACCCACAGAGGACTAAACAAGTCCTCATGAAAGGTGCTACAGGGGAAGACCAGAGGTAGTCGGTAAACTGGGGCTACTCCCAGAAGGATCGAAAGCTCAGACTAGGTTGTTTTTATTGTTAACCTGTGAATGGGTTTTCAAAGGCTGCTTTTCGCAAGTGAATTGATGCATGCTCCGCAGATGTTGATGTACGTGTGTGTTTGCAGGCCTTCAAGATGGTGCCAACTGTTCTTCCAGAGGTAAGTGCCCCGCCCGGGCCTCCCTTGCCCAACTCCCCGCTACCATGACAACCACACTCCCCTGGTTTAATTTCTCATCTTTTTTTTTATCTGACAGTTATCCTGCACAGCTCCCAAACCTCATCCTTTTTTTATGTTCTTTTCTGTTCGTTTTTTTTTTTTGTCGTCCTGTTCTTCTTTTCTTTGTTGGGGTGTGTGGGTGACTGGTTTGGTTGTTTGTGGGTGTGTATGTGTGTGTGCTCTATGTGCGTGTACGTGTTCTCTCCAGCTCCCTCCGTTGATTACGGTTCCTTTGCAGACAGATGCAGCACCTGGCTAGAGCTGCTTAGGCTGAAAGCGCACACCATAAGACGAGGATCAGTTAAGACAAGTAGGAGGCCTCAGTCGCTAGCTCGCTCTGGTGATCACTCACACACACATGCGGTCTCACCTCCACCCACACGATCACACCTGGGTCCTCACACCTCCTCCCTGCATGCCACTGGGGGGCGGAGCATCGCAAATCAAGCACCGGCTCATTGGCTCGAGTGTGAACGTTGAAGCCCCGCCCCTCAGGGGAATACCCAATCAGCAGCCCCGGCCCCTGAAATCCCACTGACCAAGGTAATGTAAAGGGTGGGCAACAAGTGATCGGATCCAGTTTTAAATCAACTCCCTACCCTATACCACTATGGTTCTATCATGGATCTTCAAGGTCTGGATAGCTTTAGAGGAGTATGGCACCAAGTCTTCTCATTCTTAGTGCAGCTAACCACGTGCATGTGTGACTAGATTAGCGTGTGCAATGTCCTAGAAAGAGAAAACATCCTGTAATAACTCTCCATTGTAGTGCTGGTCTATGTTGTCCAAACAACCAATAGAAGCCTGCCTATCCAGTCATTTTGAGATCTGCAATGAAAGGCCTATGGAGACGCATCCTGAATTGTCTATACATGCTAAGAACACGCCTCGCTAAATCAAAATCGCACCAGATCTGGTAATCACCTTCTATTTTTCCAGGCAAACTGCCTTCTCAAGAATGTGAATTGGCTCTGAAGGTCCCTGGTATGATTCGATCGAGCGGCTCCCGCTTCTCGGCGCGGCAGTGGGAGCCCTAGCACCTTTCACACTCTGGCTCCTCCACGCGCGCCTCGCTCAGCGCACACCAGCTGTCTCTGTGTCTGTCTCCATTGCTCACCAGGCTCTCTCACACTAATCTCAGGGGTTTAACCACAGCGCCACGCACTGCGGCCAACACACACACACACACACACACACTCTCATTCAACCGACTTCTCCGACTTCCACACACAGCTGTGTCCAGGTCTGTCTGTCTGTCTGCAGACACTGTGTGGCTGTCCTGTCTGTCCGCCTCGACTGCATGTGGTGCATGGCCGCTCGCGCTTCCTCTGAGTGACTCTGAGGCCACCACGCTACCACCATGCTGCTGCAAGCACACACATTGTGTCATGGACAAGCTTACACACACTTAGGATGCTTACACACACACACACATAACGGACATGTCCTCGCTTGCACTAAAACCCTAGCTTAAAAGCTCAAATCTGCCTGACTGAGGAGTTCCTTCTGAAGCCTCTTTGAATATCCCTCCCATTCTCCTTTGTTCTTCCCTCCCCTTATTCTCTCTCTCTTCCTCTTCTCCCTGTCCATGTTGGTAGTGTCGTCGTCGGAGCGCTGCAGCCCGCTGCCCGAGGGCCGCTCCCGCTCCCTCCGCTCCACGCGCTCCTTCGGCGGTGCCGCGGTCGCCGTGGTGAGGATGACGCCCCTCTCCTTCCTGCCGGGGACGCGCATCATCAAGTACCTGGGGATCATCAACATGTTCTTCATCCGAGAGACCACCTCACTGCGCGAGGTGCGGACACGCTGGTCTGAGATCGGTTGAAGTGGTTCAAAGGGCCCCTTTGCTCACCCGGGTTTTTTTTTTCTTTTCTTTTTTTTTTTTTTTTTAGGAGGGGGGAGTGAGCGGGTTCCTCCACACCTTCATCGCCGAGGTGTTCGCCATGGTGCGAGCGCACGTGGCCGCGCTGGGCGGCAACGCCGTGGTCTCCTACAACATGAAGGAGTGCGTGTTCATGGAAAACCCCAACAAGAACCAGGTACGCACAGACACCCGCCTGGAGGAGAGCGGACACGGCATGAGGCGCTCGTCAGTCACGCTCTCTCTCTTTCTGGCTGTGTGTGGTTTCCTTCTCCCCAGGCCCAGTGTCTCATCAACGTGAGTGGCGACGCCGTCATCTTCATCCGGGACTCGGAGCAGGAGGCCACGCCGCCCCTGATCAGCTGCGGACAGCCCAGCAGCGGCGGGCCGGATGGGACCTCATGAGAGCGGCACACGCACACACTAACACAAAGGCTACCGGACACCCGGTGTCTCCTTTAAAACACATATGCACAAACACCCCTTGAATCTAGCCATCCAAATACGTGTGGTTTTTGTCTGCCAAACACACGGAACTTCCAAAGGTTAGGACGCCAATTTTGGCCAATAACAAACAAACATTTAGTGGGTAGTTAAGGGGAGAGGAAGGGTTTAGCTTCTGGTCTGGGCTTTCTCTGTTGGAGAGGCATAAGGATAAAACATAGCTGCCGAGGAACTGCGCGAGGATGTGATGCAGGAGTGTCCATCTGCTCACTCCGTTTAATTCTCCTCCACCTCCTTCACCCATCCAGAAAGGTCCTCCCTTTGTGAACATTCATTCCACGTGATGAAAATGTAGGCAGCTACGACCAATTAATCTCCATCCACAGGCCACAGTAGTCGCTTAGAGGCCAATAAAAGGGACACAGTGTTAGCACCATACTGACACTGACAATCTTCAGACATGTCTGATTTGATGTTTGTTTGAAGGACATTTTTTGGTGGTCCTATTTGTCCATTCATCCTTTTAAGAGTGGCCATACAGTGAGGACTGCAAGCCTGCCCAGTGTTAGACGTATTCTAGAGTATGTTTGTATTGTTTTGACGTTCGTAATGAGCGGAAAAGAATGAGTGGTGCTAGTGCAGGCCAATTACTTGAGAAAACATGTTTTTAATTGTCCTCATGTTAGTGGAGTGAAAACATGTACCGTAATAGCATAATCATAAATCTCTATTTGGTCATGATCCACTCGCATTTGGATTGAGGGAAATTGCTGACCCACCAAACATAACTTTAACTGCGAATTTAGCAGGGTTTACTTTTAAGGTCTACCTAAACCTGCTATCAATCTAAAACTGAATGGTAGACTGGTAGTTGGGCTGATCCCCCTCACCTTCCATTTGGGCAAGAAAATCTCAGCTAGTCATCTGTCCTCTAGTTCTGACTAAAATGTATATACTACTGAGCTGAAAAGCCCCATCTCAATAATCATGTCAAATGCTGGGGAAAAAGTAAAATTACCTTTTTGTAGTATAGGTGCCACAAAAATTATTTGTGTATATGTGCTCTAAAACCAGATTTTAATATTTTTGTATCATAAAAATTGTATTGGTAACTTACTTATTTTGCATGTGCAATTGTGTTTTTGACTGGTGTCAGAAGAATAGTGGTACTTTGGATCTATTTTACTGGTTTGTGATCACAACTTCATCTCTGTCATTAAAAACTTGAATGTACTGAACATAGATTATGTTAATTGTTTGTGTCTAGCAGCATGCAGACCCATTAAACTATTGCCATGATTATATATGGTCAGTTGCCTGAAATATGTCTTGGACAATAAACTAGTGAACAAAAAAGTGACCAAGTGTACTTAATGTCTCTCAAATCTTGCCTTGCCCGGTCTATCATATTAGTCTTACTTTGGAAGTTTATGTGGGGGACCTGCCTTTAATCCTTAATCTTTATTAAACAACAGTTTTATATTTTGGGAATCTTGAGCCGTACGCTTTGCCTGCTGAGCTGTGCCAGCCCTGATACTCCAGCCATCGTGTATATTGAACCATAGATTGTATCCCTGGTCTTGTCAAAAGTCAGTGCATTTTATTTGGTAAATACCTCCCAAGGCCGCGCTTACGTTCCAGGAATACCATCCATCTCTCGCGACGTGTCTCCGGGTCATGTGGAATCCTGCTACAAACTTTCCGTTCTGCTAGCCAGAAAACTATAAGAATAGTTTGAGACAAATTACAGACATGGGACAAATTACTGTACCGCGACGCATGTTCCTCTGGTGTATGTCTGTTATTTACATGTTTGCATTCGTCTCCCTCTACCTGCAGATACCAGGTAAGAAATTTCAATAAATGATAGCTAGACAACAATAGACATAGCTGGCTAGCAAAAGTTTCTAGAAACTCATTGCGTTGTACCGTTAGCTAGTTAGCTAGCTAACTAATTCTTTCTTAATGCTACATGCTGTTGCATAGGACATTATGAAGAGGGTTTAAACCAACTTTAGCCACCAGTGCACGTATACATACGGTATCATAGTGTAATGTTAAAGAGTGATGGGTAGATAACATTAGAGTACTGTCACATTACGATACGAGTATTTTTGTGTTTGCTAGGTTGGCTACTGCAATTTCTAGCTTTACAAAGTAGTGTAAATGAAGACTGGGTGATTCTGTCCTTTCTGGAGCCAAATAGCTGATAAAGTACTAGAAATGCTACAGAAACACTTCTTTGCCCGGAGCAGTTAATTTTTGGTCAAGGCATTGAGAGAGGATTACCTACCTCAGGTCTAAAATGTTGACAGCCAGGCTTGAATGAATGAATACATCTAGTCCATCTGTCATTCACTTATTTAGAATTCCCCTCCAGGCACTGATGGTGTTTACTGACATGTGTGGCCTTACCAGAGCAGCTCCTGGAGACATGTGTGGGCATGCCCAAGGTATGGTAAAGGCAACAAAGGAATACCTAACCTATCTTGTATGGGCGTGTGTTTGTGTGCTTATCTAGGTCTCTACGGTAATGAAGGCTTGCTGCCTGCCCGCTGGCAGCTACGTTACAGCGGCAAGCCTCTGTGGGACCAGCTCCTGTCCTCTCCCACCCTGCTGTGGCTGGGGCCCAGGCTGGGCCTGGACACTCACACGGCCATGGAGCTGCTCTGCCTGGTGGGGGCAGCGCTGAGCCTTGCTGCCACGCTGGTGGAGTCCCTCCGAGACAGTCTGGTCTTCTTCTGTCTGTGGCTACTCTATCTGTCCATGTACCAGGTGAGTTCAACCTGGCCAGTACACCAGCTGCATCATTCACCCCACCCGCCTGTTAGAGCCAAACACACTGACATTTTTTGGTCTTTGTTTCAGGTGGGCCAGGTCTTCCTCTATTTCCAGTGGTAAGTACCTTTGTTACTAGTGGTGAGGAAAGCACTAAAGTACATTTCTTAGGTCACATATGGGTACTAGTGGCTGAATGATAGCCTGTTAGCTATTAGCATGTAACTGTGAAGTTTATTTCATCATCATGTGTCTCCTCGTTGCATAGGGGCTGCTACCATGCAACACCAACACAAACACTGGGACACAAAGTTCCTTCCCTGACTCTCTTCCTGTCTCCCCTTGCTGGCGTCCAGGGATAGCCTGCTCCTGGAGATTGGGTTCCTGTGCGTCCTCGTGGCCCCGCTGACCTTACTGCGGGGGTCGCGAGCCACCCTGCAGCACGACACCGTGACCTTCTGGCTAGTCCGCTGGCTCCTCTTCAGGCTAATGTTTGCCTCCGGGGTGGTGAAGCTCACCTCCCGCTGTCCCACGTGGTGGGGCCTCACAGGTGGGTGGCTGTGCAGCCGGAGGTCCTATGACAGGCTGGACGCTCAGTGGTTTAGGTCGTCGCGGAAAAGCGCACTCCTCTAGAACTTAATATGAAGGCAGCAGCGCATTTGATGCGACTGCAAACTTGGCTCTGATGAGACTGCTGTATAGACATGTCTGTAGTGTGTTACGGTGAGTTTGATTCATTGTGGATGTGTGCTTGTGTTTCGCATGCCTAGCTCTGACCTACCACTATGAGACCCAGTGCATCCCCACGCCTCTGGCCTGGTACGCCCACCAGCTGCCGGTGTGGTGGCATAAGCTCAGCGTGGTAGGCACCTTTTCCATCGAGATCGCCGCCCCCTTCCTCTTCCTCTGCCCCCTGCGCAGGCTCCGACTGGGGGCCTTCTACATGCAGGTCTGTGTGAGAACGCCATGACTCCAGTATTTGAATTCATTTAAAATTTTTGCAATGCCAACCTAATCAAATTTGTTGGATATTGATTGTAATAGTCTGCCATTAAATGAGATTTTATTGTAATACATGCTTTCTGTCAACGTAAGCTGTTCAATGGCTGATGTCGCCCTCTTCTGGTTCGTAGGTGTTACTACAGGTTTTGATTATATTTTCTGGCAACTATAACTTCTTCAACCTGCTGACGCTGGCCCTGTGCCTGTCTCTACTGGACGACCAGCATGTGCACTTCTGGCTTCGCCGCAAGACCCAGAAAACCCTCCCCGATGGTAAGACCAGAACGGTGGTCACCTCATCAATAAGGGTCCAGTGGGTTTTAAAATGTGTGCCATTCACATCTTTCTGTACCTTTTCTCGTGAAAATTCTCTTCAGGCTCTGCATTTTTGTCATGGATGACATACATGGTGGAACTCGTTGTCTGGAGTCTCCTGGTCTTCGGAACGATAGTCCTATTTGACGTTCAGATCAACTGGAAGAAAATGAGTGTCTCCTGTAGAGCAGGTTTGTGTGTGTCCGTGTAACAATACATTGTGATCTGTGTGCTTGCAACGGTGTTTCCTGATGCTGAAAGTTTGCTTTGCAGCTTTCACCTACCACCATTTTAACCAGTTCCTGAAGATGGTGACTGTCCCCAGTGTCTGGCTGGGTGTTCTGTCTCTCACCTGGGAGATGATCACCGCCATGTTCAGGTAGCTCTTCTCAATGGCACTGCCTTCACTGTGACATCTTTCTTAGTCTGACTACTCACGTCTCTGTGTGTGTGTGTGTGTGTGTGTGTGCGTGCTGTCGGGGGGGGGTCTCAGATGTGCGTGTGTCCATGGCTTCCTGAAGCGGTTCTGGGGAACACTCCAGTGGACCATATTTTCTGCTGCGGCTGCTGCCATGTTCACTCTCAGTCTGGTGAGTTCTTGGAAAGGCCATAAGCTGATGTCCCCTATTCAGGCTAACTCACGTTTGGGCGCGAATCAGAGCTTGCCTGGAGTTTCAAAGGGGGCTTACATTAGATAGGGGGGTTCCTTGTGGTTCCGTCGTGTCAGCTAATTCCAATTTGATCACATGTAATGTGATTGTGACCACGGTTCCGTCTGTGCGCGTCCCCCAGGTGCCCTACACCTACATAGATTACGACTCCAACGCCAGCCTGTGGCCGGCCGTGCGGCAGGCCCACCAGGCCACCAGCCGCTACCAGCTGGTGGGCTCCTACGGCCTGTTCAGGAGGATGACGGGCGTGGGGGGGCGGCCCGAGGTGGTGATCGAGGGCAGCAGAGACGGAGTGACCTGGACGGTGAGGAGACAGGGTGGGGTGGGGGTGGGGTGGAGGTGTCGGTAGAGGGGGGTAACTGAACAGACTTAGGCCCTGCAGAAATAACAGGAGACCAGATCAAATTCAATGCAACGGTTCTTAGGCCAAGTGCCCCTTATTTCTTTCATGACGTAGTTCTATCTTTAGAAATGTAGTACTGTATTGAACCTGGCCCATGTTACTGAGTGGTTCCCCTGCCTCTGGCCTCTCAGGAGATAGAGTTCATGTACAAGCCGGGCAACCTGAGCGCAGCCCCGCCCGTGGTGACCCCCCACCAGCCCCGGCTGGACTGGCAGATGTGGTTCGCTGCTCTGGGGCCCCACAGCCAGGCCCCCTGGTTCACCAGCCTCCTCTACAGACTGCTGCAGGGCAAGACGGATGGTAGGAGCACACACACACACACACACACACACACCTCACAGTGTCATATCCACGGTTGAATCCTGAAATCGTCTAAACATCTTTCTGTATGTGGCCTACAGTGATCGAGCTGCTCCAGGCAGACGTGTCTCGATACCCGTTCCACCAGCAGCCCCCTGCCTACCTCCGCGCCATCCGCTACAAATACTGGTTCACTGAGCCCAAAGAGGATGGGTGAGCAGAGGACACACACACACACACACACACTTATAGAATCATCAAAGGGTTGACTTTCAAACAGTTTTTCTCTGTTTTTGCAGCTCCTATCCTCAGCGTTGGTGGAGGAGAGTGTATGTGGATGAGTTCTATCCCACAGTGTACCTCGGCGACGCCTTCCTGGAGAGCATGCTGAGCCAGCATGGACTCAAGGTAAACACACACAGTCGTACCACACGCGGATCCATTAGGCCAGGGGTATGGGTCCGGTTGGAAATGTGGTCATAACATCCTAACAGTCAGACAGAGTAGTAGTAGTAGAGAACACAAGGAAAATGTCCACCCTATCAAGATGACCCGGTATTGAGTTGGTTTCATCTAACGTGCTCCTATGATTCACGGTTTCAGGACAAGTCTCCACCGCGGCGTGCGTCCGACTCCCCCGTGACCCAGGCCGTGAGGTGGGTGCGCTCCCAGGCAAGGGGGGTTCCTGCCCCGCTGCTGCTCTGGAGCCTGTTTGTCAGCAGCGCCACCCTCTGTCTGCTCCGGGGACTGCAGAGCCACAGCAAGAAACGACCTGCCGAGGTAGAAAGCTCCGCCACCAAAGAGAACCTCAAAGATCCAAAGGAGACCTTGACTGATGGCGCTGGAGACAGCAACACTCTGTCAGATAAGCAGGCGCTGGAGGAAGGGGAGGAGGGGGGGGAAGAAGAGGAGGACAACAGAGAGGAAGAGGAGGAGGAAGACGAAGAAGAAGAAGAGGACAGCCGGATGGATGTGGATGACATTTTAGGGGAAGAAAAGGCCAGGGAGAGTGGGGAAGAAATTGCCATGGAGAGTGAGGAAGAAAGAGATGCCAAGGCGGAAGAGGGGGATGGTGATGCAGAGGAGGAGAGAGAAAAGGGGGGTGGGGACCTCACCTGGAGAACATAGTAATTTGTCTCGGTGAAGTTGGGATAGAGTAAACGATTAACTGCAAAGGTGAGAATGTTACCTTTTGTAAACTACCAGCCTTTTCAAATGGTTACGGTGACCCAAATAACCAAAGAATTAAAACATGAACTGTATTTTAATTGTTAATATGCCGTTATAGTTGACCTTGGTCATTGTCTTTTGTGTGCACTACTTTTATATTAAGATCCCTTAAACAGTAAACACAGTTGTTAGCCATCAATAGAAGAGCATGATTTGTCACATCTTACACACATAGCCCACTTCTTTTATTTGTTGTGCTTAACTGTATTACTGGCAGGGAGAAACGTGTATAGACCTGTTGAGAGAGGGGAGATTAAAGGTGCTCTCAAAACGCTGTTTTGAGGCTGTTATATGTTATAGGGCCTTGCTGACCCATTAGGACACCCAGTCACATCTGAAGGTAGTGTGTTCTAGAATAGAGGGGCATGGGAATGCCGTCACTGACCTGTGATGAACATGTTGCCTTCCTATATCCATAGTCACTCTGCTAAAAGCTGTCGTGCTGTGTTGTAACGATGTCAAAACCCACGTTGTAAAAATACTGATTAGTTCAATACATGAGTATGGCGTGATTCCGGGATGAAACCGTCGACCCGATGTAGTAATTTGGTCTCTGTACTTGTCGTTGACGTTGCTCTGTTTGTCGTGGTTTTAAATTAGCCCACCTACTGTGTGGCCAAGCCTCGTTAATGTCATAATGCAAAAAATATTATGACCCTTTTCACTGTTTGTTGCTGACAATCAGACGAATGTATGTTGTTCATTGTGGTCTGACATTTCTAGAGTGTTCTATGTGTTTTACAGGTGTGTGACTTAGCTGTGTGTGACTGTTGGTTGTGTGCTTAACTGTTCAGACAGACCAGTATCTTAAACCAACTCTGCACTTGCCCCGTGTATTTCCCTTCAATTATAAGTGACGTATGAAAACTCACACAATTGTATTTAAAGTGTACTTTTTTTGTATTATTCATAATAAAGATAGAAACTAAGTTCTGTTATCAAAGTATTATTTCAACTTAGGAATTGCAGATGGTTAATCAACAAATCAGTATACGTAAGGACAACAAGCAGTGACAAGGTCACTAGTAGATGTTATCATGTATGACCCCAGGTTAACACAGGGAACTCTTAAGGACAACACCGAAGGATAGGTCAGTAGTCACCAGTCATTTAAGGCCGTGTGTCCCTAAGGCAAAGTTAAATATTGTATCAGTCTGTATATTCACACCAACAGGAGACTGTGCTTGTTGCAGTGTGATTTAAAGGAGCCATGTAGCTGCTCGTCTTGGCAGTGAAAGGGCTCCGGTGACGTGGAGTGTTTCTGGTTCACCACTTGAGGACCCCTGGACAGTACTTGTCGATAAGCGACTGGTAGTAGGGCTTCAGTTTCTCCACGTCGGGCAAGTCCGTGGTCTTGGTGTACAAGTCGAACTTACTGTGGAGGGGGGCAAAGGTCAAGGTTCAGCTCATGCAACTTCAGAGGAAAGGTGTGTGAATGCTTGCACAGAGAGAGAGACCCTGCCATACTTGAACTCCCGGACCCAGGGCAGCATGCGCAGGTCCTTTTCGCTGCACAGGTTCATGTAGTTCCCGTGGGAATGCCAGGGGTAGAAGGAGTGGAAGCGGATCATGTACATTCCCTGCAGAGAATGGCAGATGTACCATACATTAACCAGGGGCAATCCACCCTGAACCAATCGCTCCTCCTCTTCTTCAAGCACACACACACTCACCTCCTCTGGGATGGAGCACTTGTTAAACTTCATCACTCTGTATAGGTATTCTGTAAATCAACAAAAGCATAGGTGGGTGGTGCGGTATCAATATGTTTTGGACTGTGTAAAGGACCTTGTGTAAACCGTGAGTGTGGTACATGGGGTATTTCTTACCATCGTGGCCCCAGGACATGAGCACATTGTCCAGCCCACAGTTGGGCTCATATATCCCACACTCAGTACTGTAGAGAAAGAAGCAGGAAAATTCAAAAGTTACTTTCCTAGTGCATTTTACAAATCCATTTCTAAAGGTTTGATAAGTGTAAGTCATGCTTTATGTACTTGTAGGCAGGATTTTTCTCATCTGGGTTGTTTACAAAAGTGTTGTCTCTGAACACAATGTTGTCCTGGAACCTGCAGCCCACGGTAAACGTGTCCCCTACCACAGCCCACTGCAGCACACACAGAGACAGACCACTTAGCCTAGCCTAGCATCCCAAGCTAGTTTACCATTGTAGTTATCCTAGCCTAGCACTGGCTAGCTTCAGTGCACTTTACTCACCTGGGGCTCTCCCCACAAAGCCATGATCTTCCCAATGTCATGGATGAGGCCCACCAACTGAAACCAGTCTGGAGTAAAATAGGTATGAATGTTTTTGTATTTTCTATCTATATTTCAATAAGTATCTTAAGCCTCATCCCGTACAAATTATATTGAAAGAGGTTTTTGAATGCCTTTGAAATTCTGCCTTTACAGCTTTACATATTATTCTCTCTGACTGTTTTACCTTTGTCTGGGTGTTCCTTGCGAATCCCCTCAGCAGTCTGGAAGGCGTGGAAAGAGTTGGGGAAGTCGACGTCCGGATCGGACTCGTCCACCAGCTGGTCAAGGTTCATGATGGCCTCCATCACCCCCATCTGGGCGTGGCTGCAGCCCGACCACTCCAGGTGCTGCAGGGGGCAGGGAGAGAGACCGGGGCCATGTTTATGAGGGCTTTGCTTGAAGAAGGGACATGGATATTAGGGAATACAATAAGAAGGAGAACCAAGGGTGTGGGGGAATAGGAGAGGCAATGATTAGGCCTTATGCAAGTTAAAGTCAAAGGAGGAACAGTGATGATTCTTTCCAACAGAATATAGAATGTAGGTTGTTTAACTGTAAACCATTGCTTAGTACCATTACTGTGCTCTAGTGATGGGTCTGGTGTCCGTGCACACACAATCACCTTCTGCTTGACAAAGTCCATGGTCTGGTTGGTGTGCATTAGGCGATATGTGTTGAACACGCGGTCGAAGAGACTCCCGCTCTGACACACATACACACACACACAAACACACACACACACACACACAAACACACGCACGTAGGTTAATACAGTACGTTCTTACACAAATCATGCAGAGCAAAAACCCAAGTGTCGATAAGGAAGGAAATGCGGTTACCTCAAAGTTTCTGTAGTCCGACTTGTCTTTGCTGTCCTTTGGCTCCAGGTTTGGCCGATAGGCCAGGGATGGGTCTGGACCCTGCGGCAAGACATACGGATGGATGGATCACCATAGAGTCCATCATGGAGCAAACCTGAATTTTTCTTGTCATTTAATATTAGCTCGATAAAGAAAAAACACCAAATGATATAGCTACTGAACATTATAAAGTTGCTGCACATCAAATGTTTGAAATGAAAGTTCATGCATACGAGGTTGACGACTCTCATTCTGAGGGAGGCTTAGGTCCTGGTGGTCTGTGTGTTTCAGCGCCGGCCCAGATCGCTGCTCTTTAGCTGGGCTCCTCTAGTTCTGCCTATATATACACCTCCAGTTTAAACACTAATGTATCACTATCGATGCCGCCTTGGAGATACACATCACACACAAACAGATAGTCACATTTTAACCCAACCCCTCACCAAGAAAGTTCACAAAGTTCGACCAGTGTGTGCTGGGGGGGGGAGGGGGGAGGGGGCTGTTTACCCATAGAGCAGTGAGTGTATAACCGTTGAGAAGGTATCTGGTCTGGGCTGGCTGGGGAGAATGACTCGGTCATTTTGAGTCGTACACACACACGTACTTACACACCCACTACCACAGTGTTTGGTGATTGGTTGCAATTAAGAGGGAGGTGAGTAGAAAGTGGTATTGTAGGTCATTTGGGAAAGGTTGGAAGCACACATCAATCTCAAAAGCTGTGTTGAACTTGCTCGCAGGAACTTGCTGAGTCAGCTCAGACAGATTGACAGACATACAAACGCATATCCAGGCATACACACGTGGGACTGTTGTAGCTGTGATCACACAGTTATTTCTGTTGCCTTTTTCTAGGTTTGCCGGTTTCTGTCTGGTCCATGTGAAAGCAGCTGACATGCTTACAACCTTTATTTACAGCAGTGTTGAAGCCTTGATATGCAACACACATGTGCACATGCAAATAAACATATACACACACACACACAACCCAAGAATGGACTCTTTTTTATGAAGCTTCACCCTGTTACTTCATTCTTTCTATCTTGGACTAAAGATGAATAACACGGAGAATGATACTCTTGATGCGCAGCTTTTGTTATTGTGAAGACGAATGACTGTTTCTGCAATCATACGCTCCTCAATTAGTTATGATTGGGTGCACGGCTATTAAATCCATAAAATGACATTCACGGGACATATTTAAACTTGATTTAATACAAAGTACTAATCTAACGTAAACACAATACAATAAGGATACAAAGTGTGAAATGAAAGCAGAAAGAAAGCCTTTACTTTGGAGCTGGTCACACTGTCGTCACAGAGGTTAGAGCATGTATATACAACAACACACACTCGTTTAATTTAAGGTTAAATAACACATCTTTACAAATCAAACATTAACAGGACACATTTAAAGTGCTCTTGTGTTCCTAAAAACCATTGCGACCACACGATTACAGAAACTGGAGCTACACAGAAGTTTCACAGGATGAATTAAGACAGTAACGCGTCAATGGAAATACGGCACTACAAACATTGACTTGACTAGAAAAAGGACAGATGCATGCCACATGAGAAATTCAAATGTGAGCGTATGCCATAACATTAAATAGGAAAACAGAACATAAAAACATAAATAGGAAAGAAGGCCATATTGGTTAGTTATTTTCTACCAAGGTGGGATTGGTTTGAATCTTTCTTTGGTCCCCTCTCATTGACAAACTGACTGGGTGCTCTTTAACAACGTGATTTCATGCTAAAACCCTTGAATAGAGGCAGTTCAGGGAGAGCGGTTGGCGGTGTTTTTATGAAGGTGTAGGGTGGGTGAGCGAAGGGTTTAAGCGTTTTTTATTCTTAGTGGTCTACCAAGTGAAAGTCACAGGTAAAGGATACAGAGGGAGGACTAGGGCCAAATTCAGCTCAGCGAGATCGCCGACGACGACCCGCCCGGGATCCATTTCCCAGTGGACTTCTACAGGTGCATGGGTGGACGGGGGGGACGGGGGACGGAACGGGGGGGGGGGGGGGGGGTTGTGTGTTATTAAAGCAGAGGAGGAAGA
>JAVQIZ010210777.1:0-16413 GCA_036023535.2 Galaxias brevipinnis
TTTCAGAAAATGGTTAATTAAAATAAAACATTTTAATAATGAAAAATCAAAAGTACTGGTATAAAGCAAAAATTTTTTTGACCCCCCCCCCCCCCCCCCATCACATCTGAAGAAATAAACACGGAAAATGGCAAACAACATCAGCGTAAATTGTTACATTTCAGTGGCACTGTCTAAGTACAACAAAATACAAAATAATTTACATAAAGAAACACACACATATTTAAACACACAGATGTACACACCCACACATATGCACACACCCACAAAATCTTCCCAGTTTATAACATTGTGTTACAATTAGTTACATGTAAGCATAGTTGCCACCTCCGAAAGACCTAACCTGGCTACCTAATAGGTTTTTTGGTGTGTTTTGACTCGAGCTAAGCAAATGAGGAAAAAAAAGATCAATCTTTTCTGTTATAGTTCAGAAGACATTTGGGTAAAAAATAGAAATGTCAGCCCTCACCAAATCCGCTCTCAGCACAGTTCGATGTCTCATTTAAAGTTCTCAAACTAAAGTAGGCTATTTTTAACCCTTCTTTGTTCCTGATGGCTTGTAATAGCCTGCTCAACCATAAATCTGCCTTTGGTCCTGAAGTGATTCATCTTTCCCTACTCTATTAGTGTTGGATTGTATTAGACCACTCAGCAGGAAACGTCTTGTGGTCCATCTTCCTCCAATAGTCCTGGAGGCTTGTAAAGCCCGCTCAGTAGGAAACTTAATGTTGGTTAATAGTCGAACTGCAATCCTTTCATTTCACTCACTCCCAATGGCTTCTTCTTTCACCTATGTCTGAAGTAACTTTTATGGTCTGGAGAAAGTACTTAAATGCATTTTCCCTAAGACTATGAGACAGATACATAGTGTCTAATTAAGACATTATTTCATTAATAGCTTACTAATTCAATTTTAAAAACGAGAAACAATATGTGCAAAAGTCACATCCTTGCCCTGCCAGCATTATATCAATGTATTTTAGTGTTAGAGCTGAGGTAATCTAGTTCATTCTGTACCAAGCATGGCAATGACATGACGTGATGAGGGATCAGTCCTACTTAGCAAGAGACATATTAGAAGACACTGTGATATCATAGGACACATTTTCAAACTATGCATATTTGAAAATTGTTCTTGCTATGTCAGTTGAAAATATAAATAATCATTTGTGTTTGATGTAACCTAGTCCATAAAGTCCTGATAAAGAGAGTAATACATGACATTACAGTTCACAGATTGTGCTGTGTTGCTTCGTGACAATGATGCCACAATTACCAAATCTGTGCGTTATTAGAAATGACATTGTCATTATGCACTGACACAGCATTCCTGCTCTAGTGGGGCATAGAAATGTCCTACTTAACCGGCAACATAAACACGCTGATAAATTACATTTATATGCCATCAAGCTGCAACATTTGCTGACACCAAAATGTTTCTCCAGATCTGTCAAGGCGATGGTTCTCATTATCAGGCAGAGAGAGGAGCCGTGTTGAGATACTAATGAACCCCTACAAAGACGGTGACCTTTGTAAAGTCACCAAGCTAATGAAAGAGGGAAATAACTCCAGGCAAGATGCTGCAGCCACGCGTGCTGTGATGTAGTGCCGAAGCCTCCCTGTTCAGAATTCAATGAAAGAGTTCAACGTCTCATCAAGGTTAGGACGACGTCAGGGGTCAGGTATAGCGCTGTCTGACTTTTCAGGTTGTCGTCTGAGTACGCGCCGGGAACTGACGGGGTTACACGGTTCAGCGAGGTCGCTGACTCCTGTCTTTCCCCCAGAGACGTCAGCTGCAGTACAAACCTCAGGCTGCCAGAGCGGAGCCCAGCCCAGACACCAGGGGACTTGGAACCACTCGAAAGACAGGCCTCTCACTTCTCACAAGAGTTTAGTGTGGAGGACTTTATAGAATGGCTAATGTCTTAATTGGCCTATAAGAAACGATACAACGCAGAGATGAAAAACAGGCCGCCATCATGACAAAATTGGTTGGTTTACTTGGAATCCTGAAATATATGCAACTCGTTAACCCTAGGGGTAAAAAGCTAATTTTTTTTTTTTTACAGAAAGTTAATTGGACAAAATCAAAAATGTGAATTATAAAACATATGTGTCCAGCACACAGTAGATACAATTATATTTAGCATATGTATCTCAATATACCAGTTTATATTATTGTGGTATAATACTAGCACTGTAAAGGCACAATTAGTGAAATGGCCCAGAGTTAATGTCAAGGACCAAATAAAACTGTGACCTCTGAGGTCACTCAACCAGTCATTTTCATAAAGCCTGCTTGGACAGATTTATTTAACGACCATAAGAGGGGTTAGCAGGCAATCTGGAAATTTTCTAGTTGCTAATGGCTTCATATTTTTAGGTTGTGGTCTATTAGAGTGCTTTGAAGCATAGCCTATAACTTGCAATGAAAGGGTCGACAAGATGAGAGTTACATAAACAATATGTCCAATTGCTTTTTTAATTAAAGAGTTACAACTGTCTCTTGTGGTTTCAAACCTTTTTTTGGGGGGGGGAAATAAAAACTGCAATGGTGGCTGAAAAGAAAATTTACGAAATGCAGTTTGTTGAGTTCCTTTTGGTCTCACCCTGGCACATGCCATTTCTCACGCCCTCGCATGGAGCATATGGGTCTGTCCAGGAAAAGCTCTGGCCTGCACCAGACGTACTGTACCGACTGCCAAAGTATTGTCACACCTGAGTACAGCAGATCAAAGAGTTCAACAGGGCCTACAACCGCACAGCTGTGAACGCGTCAAGCTTCCTTCAGTGCTCTCACTGTTTTCCCTTCACACATGTTTCCAAAGTCGATCAATGAACCTTTATGTATTGCATGGACATTGTCCTGTCGATAGCCCGCTCAATGAAAGGTTTGGCATCTTTCACCACTGTCGCCTCAGCCTATGGGTTCTTTGCTGTTTACGTTTTTATTTGTTTAAGTTTTGAATTTAGTCGTGGAAAACCACAGAGAGAAAGGAATGCCAACAGAGCTTCTGCCATCTCACTGGGCCAAACCGAACCAGTGGGGCTTGATCATAGTGTGGTTTCCACATGTAAAACAACAGCTTTAACTGGCGGCACCAGTAGATTTTCATAGCAGTTAGCTTCAGAGGCGATTGTTGTCAGATCAGCACCATGTTCAGGACTCCATAATGGGAGTGTAGAATGATGAAATGCTGAGTCAAACCAAAGATCAACCACATTAACGATTTGGAAAAAGAGACACAGAAATAAACAAAACATACTTAACAAAAAATAGATACACATGTGCCATTGACGTTTAGAAATGTGTCACCAATTATGGACAAAACATACAGATGCAGAAATAACTTTGTTGGATCTTGTGTAACTCTAAAAAGTTAAGCATTAATTGTATTTCTTCTGGCCAGCCCACAAACAATAAATAATCCTTTTAAAGTTGGATAGACATGAAATAACTGCCAGGGTCATTCATATGCTATAAGCTCCTTCCTTATGAAAGGAACATACATATTACTACTATTACTATTACAACAACGTTTTCTATTTATGTATGTTTCTAAACCAAAAACAAAACATGAAAAAAGCATTTTTAGGTACAACAGCTATTCCATCCAGCTATTGTACACTGACAACATCAATGACTGTGCTATTAATATACAGCACATGTACAACGTTGTACCAGTGAATTATTTCACTCAATCTGTACTAAATTCACGTTCTCAACAAGCAGCGGTATGCTTTTGATACTGTCATAATTCTTTGAAAATGGTCTCGTTATACATAAGTGATATCCACTGTACCATTACAGAGGGGGAGAGCATGGTTATTTTATGATGCAGATGTTTATTTAGAAATGAGTCACCAGTCCACGACACTCTAAAGAGGCTATGTGATTTATCAGCATCACTGGTTAGGAAGTGTGACTGCCAGATTCCACAACAGCTTCAGCCTACTGCTTTTATGACAAACATTAAGAACAGACACAATCCAAGTGGTCAATTTAAGGTCTGTTTTTTACCGTATATGTATTCCAAACCTGGATTTCAAAGTGTAAATTGGTGTAGATTTCAAAGGCTGTTGGGAATTAAAGTGTTGGGACCTGACTTACCAGACCAAAATCATACGTTTCCTCCAAAGTATATTGTGGTCATTCCCTATGGTCGGGTGTTATAGAGTATAGAGAGTATTGAACAACATTAACTCCCTTTTGATTAGCCTTTCTGATCATAAACTAATGGACAAGTTCTCTGGCCTTTTGAATATCGAAGCTGCTGTTTAGTGGAGCCAGGGTTTTATGAGGGATTATAGTTTTATATAAAGAGTCTGTCCCTATATATGGCAGTATTTGAGACCACAAACTCTTCTGGAACGATCGGGTGCAGTTTTGTGAGGCTGGTAAGGTAATTAATACCCAGAGGATGTTTCACCCCCAAGAGAAACTTGAATATAAATGTTAAACAACTTATGCAAGGTAAGGGAATTGAAAACAAATAAGCAGTTTTAAAGATGCCCTCGGGAGTTCTAGGGAAATATGTTGGTAAAATGTGTCCTTTTCAACCGAGTGGCATTGTGGCAGCCGTTTCTGTTTTCATAGTGTTCGCCTGCGACTGCTTTCCCGTGACACTTGATAGGAGAGGATGTTTAGCCAATGAGAACCATGTCGTACAGTGAGCTTTGGAGGTCAGTCGGGAAGTAGTGACAACATGCCACTCACCAAATCACCTCAAGTCTGTATGATGTAGAAATTAACAGTTCCCTTCATCCTGACCACAGCAGATTTAAGAGTGGCTATGCTACATGGTTGCACGATGTCTCCTTCATAATTCAATAAGGATCTGTTTCCCTAACCAGAACACTGGCGTCAAAGAAGACTTATTTCGGGCAACAAAGTGCAGAATGAACTGCAAATGTCGGAGCTCGCCAAAAGGTTTCCATTTTGGTTGTCATGTGCTCTGTGTTAGATGAGGTCTGAAAGCGTTGGTCTAACGCCTAATGCGATCGTGTTGGCGCGCACCAGCTCACCGGAATGGGCGCCAGATGTCTTTTTGTGAGCTATGGACGCAAGGAATGGTGACTTGTAGGGCCCTCTCACTGTTCCGAAACCGCAGCAGTGAACACGCAAACGGGCAGCATTTAATGAGTCATACAGTCACTTCAAAGTCAAATTACACCCATTTGAACCTGTCCTACACGTCACCCAGGGTAGAGGCTAAAAAAGAGTGTCTACCTTTAATTTATAGACGAATGAAAACCACAAAGACAAAAGCGGTACATGTGCAAGTTATTATGGATATGCTCTTTTCTCATTGACGAGAGCAGCATGTATAAAAAAAAGAGGGGGGCATAATCTCTGCATTGCATATTTGTATGATACCACACTTTGAAATGGGAAAATCAAAGGAAAGCTTTTGGGAACAGAATGTGAGCTTTTGTTCGCTCTCTGTTTCTCGTTTAGCCGCCATGTTCTGGGTCTTTGTATGCAATTATCGTTTCAACTGGTGATTCCTTTCAAAGAATTTCTCTATTCTGTTATACTTTACTGTGGATGATGGCTCCAAGGCCGGGACCCATGTTCTGTGAGGAGACCCAGGCATGGGCAGGTGCTGGAGGAGCTGTTGACAAGAGTGCAGAGAGGAACGAACGTTTGGCATACAGAACACATAATAATAGATATGTGAATATATGACTATAAAGCCTGTATGTAGTTGTGGAGGGATATGGAGAGAGTGTGACACGGAGTGGCAGGCAGACGGCCACTAAGTCCCCACAGCAGCCCACTGGACAGCTCGGCGGGTGGGTGGCCCACGTAGACTCTGGGATTGAGTTGTTTAGCTTAGTTTGTGTTACGCCATCATAGCCAACATACTTTGGTGTGTGCGGTGGTGGCAGGCCTTTTAACCAGTGTTAAAGACATTTTGCAGCAGTCCACACAAGCCCGTGCGTGTGTTTCCATGATTGCTTGCAGAAGAGCTAGCATTTGAAAACACTTGCTGGCACAAGGGATCTAATAAAAACGATCCCCTCAAAGAGTAGTGGGACACAACTAGAGGTGACAAAAGTGGAACAACACCGTATTTGATCATGAATGTGCTTTATTTTTTTTGCGTTGCCCTACAGAATACTTTGACTTTCAAATAAACAAGGCTTTCATGTTTCGACGGGGGCGCTTTCAGTTGAAATCGTGTGTGAGGCTTTCTTGTCCGAGGGAAATGGCCATATAAAATGTGTTGCTGTGCTTTTGATAAGCCCTCCAGTTTCCTGAGTCTTGCGGCGCTCTCACGTTGAGCAGCTGGGCAAATCGCTTCAGGTTTCAGGGAGTACCGTGGTCCTTAATGCCTTCCTGCAGGCTGAGACTTCCTCCGCCGTGCCGAAGAAAGAGGCGAACAAAGAGCTGGAGGAAGTAACACCTAGCTCCCCTGAGCCTCGTACGTCTCGCCAGGCTGGATCTCCTGGGCCGTGCTGAGGAGCATGGCCGGACAGAGGTGAGCAACCAGCTCAGTCTGCTCTGGAGGTAGATCCAAGGCTAAAGGCCTGTGAACACTAAGGACCCTCTGTGTTTGTGTGAGTGCGTCTGTGTGTGCGTTTGTGTGTGTTAAAGAGAGTGAGAGAGTGCTACAGAAAGGGAGAAAGGGGCGTAGGGTGACATCAGATGACATGTCAACTTCAACTCACATGTTGCACAGACGACGCCATAATCTCTGACGGCCCCTTCAAAAGCATGCGGCACACAGAGAACACGCCATACAACACGAGTCTCCACTACGCACACCAACGTGCGCACACCCACGCACTCGAACGGAACG
Source organism: Galaxias brevipinnis (assembly GCA_036023535.2). Taxonomy (NCBI): domain Eukaryota; kingdom Metazoa; phylum Chordata; class Actinopteri; order Galaxiiformes; family Galaxiidae; genus Galaxias; species Galaxias brevipinnis. The sequence continues at coordinate 6,807 of JAVQIZ010210777.1, forward strand.
TGTATACTGAGGTGATTGATCGTGACACGTGTGAATGTGTGTGCCTGGCTGTTTAGCAAGATGGCACCGTCCTGGACCTGGTGGAGTGACTTCACAGGCCGTGTCCCTCTCCCGCTGCGTTTAAAGTGGAACCACAAGGAGCTGTGGCCTCCATCCACATCTGGAGCTCAGGGCCGTGCATGGAGGAGCTGCTGCCGCTGCCGCAAAGGGCCATCCTTCCTCTCCTACCCCCTCTTCCTTCTCCTCCTCACATCGCCCCCCGTCACCGGCCTATTATATTTCCCATCTAGCTGTGTCTATGAATACAATTATTTCACTTTGGCGAATGAAACAAAGCAGTAGTCAAGCCAAATGACAACAGACCAGAATAATAAATTAAGACTTATATGAATGGTTTTCCCTCTCATGATGCTCGCCATTAGTTTGGTGTGGCGGCGCTGTGATGCTGCTTTTTAGGTCCCCTCCCTTCCCTTTAGCTCTGTCTTTAACCAGAAGTATCCAAGCAACCAAACAAATATGGCATGTGTAAAAGAGCCTTAGAAAAAACCTTTGTTTTTTTTCTCCTACTTAAAACATCAAACATAATGGGAGCAAATGGTGCAGGGATTTTAATCCTGCATAAAAGATACATATGTTCCATCTGTGGTTGAATTTAGAACGGTATAAACTTTATTCACTAATCCCACAGCTCACGTCAGACCATTGTGTGGTGCACTACACATTTGTAAAAGTTTTTGAAAAAACGACTTGATGGCATTCAAACCTTAAACCATAATCAATTATTTACACACACTTCTAATGATATACTCATTTAATTATAGTATAGCAGTGTATGTTTAGATATATGTGGACCCTCTCAGGATCCTTTGTATAGCTCTTCGTCTAATCCTCGGCCATGGCGTCTACTAACACACTAACGTGTAGTTTGCAGATTGGCTCTTTTGCGCATCAAGTTTAAACCAATGGACAAACAAATGAAACAGATCCCTTTTTTCAGAATGTGTGGGAGCCACTTGCAACAAATGAACTGGTTTACCTCTTTGCTGTGGCGTACTGTACAAGGGTCTGACATTGGATAGAGCACTGTGGGCAGGCCCGGGGCAGAGGGAGGAGAGGAGCGCTAAGGCTTGTCACTTAACCGTACCCACCACTCACTTCATCAAGCAGGCATGTGGCATGGTGTGGCAACTGCCTGGGCGCATAAATACATGTCTTGTGGTCTAAGCTGGTTTAAGACAGGACGGATGTGGCACCAGTGGCAGCTTCTCTCAGCTTTTTGCTGGTATGTTTGTTTTGACAGTCGGCTAAGACCCAGGCCCTTATGCACTAGCAGATCCAAAAAGCGAAATACAGTACATTGGGCTTACAGATACAAAAATAGAACCCACATTATACTTCAGCGTGGAGAGCTGTTGCCCAAGAGAAGTATGAAGCACCTTGGATTTAGTTTTTGCCTCAACCTTTTCGTTTTACAGCATAAAAGTGAAACGATCTCCCATTTGGACTGCCAAAGCAGACGTGCGCACATAAACAGTCAAACATTCCTGGGCCGTGCTTTTGGTCCTCAGTTCACAGCGTAACAAATGGTCCTCCAAGCAGCACATCTGTAGACGAGGCACACACAGGACTTTGAAATGTACACCAACGACAACATTCTACTGGCGAGAAAAAAAGAGCTTTGATACAGATTCCATTGGATCATCATGTTGAAAGGAGGACCAGCAGGGCACTGAAAAGATGTCCGTTTCCCGGAGATTTTCTATATGTAAATCCACCTCCCCTCCGGGTTCCATTCCAGGAGAGGTATCTATATATGGAGCCACTTTATTACAGACAAATCCTCTTTAATGTTCTTGCTGTAGAAGAACAGCTGGAGAAGAGATAAAATTGAGGAAGCAATCTGCACCAGCTGTTGAAGTATTAATACAAAAATTAAGTACTGTGTGTTGGTTAATTGCTTTCTGGTTAATGTACTTTCAAAGGCCTGATTCCTCCTTTCTGTTACACAATTGCAAATGCAGTGGGATATCAAGAGCCCTGTGAAATTAAAGATTCCATTTAAAGAACGCGTCCCCCGTCTTCTCACGGCTCAGCAGCTATAATAGACTCATGTGTTGAATAACCAAAATGGCGACATTAGCCACCTGCCTCTGTGCCGTGCCTGCTCGACACACAGCCATGCCTGTGGATATGAATCTCTTTCCGACTGCAATGACACCATTAGCGCTGCCTGTCATTTAAGATCTCCTCATATGACCAGCCATGTGATATTGTCAATTTACTATGCAACCCTTTGCTATTCCAGCAGCCACAGACCCTAGGCACTGACTGTGACTATGGATTCCTAAACTGTGTGGCTGGTACGTTGTCCAACTGCTGTATGTTTTATTTGTGTTTTTCTGTTGCCACTTCGCTCTGCATGTCCATACGGACTGGGACCACATGGAAGAGGTTAGGAACAGTGTGTCCCTTAAAGCACAGGGATTTTTTCCCATAAGGAGTCGCAGCTTGCCGTCACCGAGGCCCATGCATGTACGGGTCGTGTCTCCAGCACATTTAATTCCATGCCATAAAAGCATTAATCAAAGCCAGACGAAGTGGGAAGAAATCCACAGCATCTCGTTTTTATGGATAATTTGAGGTTATTTACAGAGGATTAATGAGAGTCTAACCAGTCCCAGACAGCCCTGCCGAGGACAGTGGTTACAGGACAGACAAGCCTCTATGCACACTCTGCAGTACAGGCTCAAAGCCTTTGGAGAGCATCAAGAAAGATACTATATGGTGTCATGTGGTGACCTAAGCGCTATATTAATTGGCAAAAAATCAATTTTTCAGCCTAAGACTTAGACAAAAATGCCCAATAGTTAATATAGTATCTTCTTAACCTAATGTTATTTCCAGATACACTTAACCCCAAACTGTTTCCATTGTTGACCATTAGATGGCTTACTTGCACAACATACTCCCTTGTTGGCTGGGCTGGGGATGTAGTTCACCAGGAGGCCATAGCTTACATCTTCCAGGAAAACAATGCAGCATGGGATCACTGTGTGACATATGAGAGGTTAGAGGGAGAGCAAGACAAACTAACAGACATGCATCGCACTTCATAAACACACAGGCACAGACACACATGCAAGTCTGCACGCACAACACACACAAAGCACTTCAGCAAATAATCATGCCATGCTCTTCCAATATTTGCCTCAGTAAAGCCCACTGCTAAAGTCAATCACCTCTATGAAGGCTGGAGGATGGAGTTTATGTTGAAGTTTCTATCTCATTCTCACATCGTCTTGCATCATTACATGTACTGGAAGATTCTAAAATACAAAAAAATACTGTGTATCCCTCATATATATTGTTTTACTGTTTTTGCTGAAAACTTGTATTTCAGACAAAGGTTTTTTTTCTTTCAATTCTTACAGTTCACAATATGTTTTAGATCTGTCCCATAGATATAGAACATCTTGACTTGCACATTGAGTTAGTGAGCTCTCCAACGACCCCAGGTATGGATGGAGGATAATGATTGGAACGACAACAAGGATAACGTTGATGATAATGATGATGAAGATGACAATCATGACAATCATGACAATATTGATTTGAATCCTAAGGGTTGGCCTACCAAAAGTACCTTATCAACGCCATGGAAAGAACCCATACATTCTTCAGCTTAGGTATTGCATGTGTTGTGAACATGCAGTGAGGATCACTGTTCCAGGGGCACCACCTCAAACTGTCATTAAAGAGCATGTCCTCAGGTGGAAAACATCTTCTGTGGGAGCCCCTCTACCATCAAAACATGGATTTGCTCTAAAACACAGTGCTTTCCTCGGAACATCATGAATAAGTAAAAAGACTGAAACCTTCCCATTTTCAGTATCTTTCGTAATGTTTGTGCTTTTAAGATGCACATTGCGGCATGCATAAAATATGTTATTTCCCTCTACCACCGCATTAAATGATTGAAGAAATGCATACACGCAAAAACCCCTCTACGAAAAAAGAAAACAGATGAACAAATAAACATGAAAGTCTAGATGTGTCTTCAGTTAAGCGCCAAGGCCAAGGATTACATGTCGCTCTCCTCCAATTTGCCAAGCATCACTGCATGACTTGAGCTGGCATCTCCATAGTTTACTTTGGTTGAATGAACTTCATGTGATCTTTTTGATTCATCCAGTCGCAGCGGAAAGAAACAGGGTTGTAATTTTGGCCATGGCATTGACAAGTTTTCACTTAGCACTGAGAGGATTAAATCAATTATGTTGATTCTGTATTTACTGCTTGCGTGTCCACAGTCGTTTGTAATTAGCTTATTGCTTTTGATCTGATGTAATGTGATGAAATGCCTGGAAGCAGTCGGCAAGCCTGGTTGGCTGGAGCGACTGGGGCGGGTACCACTTCCAGGCCCCACTCGAGCCCATCCGACTGTCCCAGACCCGAAGCGGAGCGGAGGGGACAAGGGCGTTTCGCGTGAACTCCCACAGACAGAGACAGAGGGATCAGTGTCAGAGCAGGGAGAGGATGGGGGGAGGGACCACCCGCAGAGATGGCGACATCCTCCAAACCTCATTACCCTGCAAGCCCTCCCCTCCCATGCAAGCATAATTACACCTGGTCTTATCCAGCTCCCCTGCTCTCACAACACCTGATACCCACAGGTAGAGAAGCGCAGAGGGGATACTTCACTGATCAGACCCCTGGTTCCATACCAGGCCCCTTTCTCAGACCGCCCACCTTTTAACTCTGGCCACCCACATCCATAAAGGACTCACAACACAAAAACCAAGCGTCCATTTAGAAGAGAGTAAAAACGTTTCGCCATGCAAAACCCAATCCTTCTAAGCCACCCTCTGTTTTACATCCCACTTCTGGCAATTAGAGGAAATAAGACTGGAATTGTAATAGTGATAAATTCAGACTTGGATGCTGCCTGATGGTTTAAGGACAGGGAAATCTTTGCAAGTCGAGTCCAGCTGCCTTCTGGTGAACAGAAGGATGAGGTCTCTGGCTCGCCAGGCACAAGAAGGAGCTGGACCTCAGTCAAATGAGGAGTTTCAAGTGCTGCCCACCTCCCATCAGGGGAAACTGCTCCGGCATGACTTCTTTACAAATGAGCCCCAGCAGCCTTTCCAAAACATCCACAGACCCCCACCCCCTCCCTCCTCGGCCCCTCTTCAGCTGGTGGAACAGGCCCATCGTGCGCAGTAGACAGCTCTGTTTATGGAAGAGGTCAGTGTGCCACATATGGCCAACGCGTTAAAATACACACAGCTCCTGCCACGGCTTCTAAAAATGTATTGCGGCTGTCTGTACACGCAGGAATAAAATAAACTCTGAATGTTTCAGCAAGCAGCACTGAGGATTTAATGATTGAGTATTTGAAACTATGGTCAGACTTGTACATGTAAAAGCAGGAGAAAAAAAACACGCCTTTTAAAAGTCCAAAGATATTGGGTTGGACGTCAGCAATATACAGAGTGCTGTTTGAGTTGGCAGGGCAGGCCTTGCAGATTTGCCTTGGATGAGTGTGTGTCACACGCCATCTCGGAGAGCAGGGGCGCAGTAAGCCATAGGAAACTGGTGGTGAAACTAAACACATGCAACGACAGCCACAGGCAGTTCAGCGTGAGCCGAAGAGTCTTAACTCCCAAAGACCAGCCCAAGGGAAGAGAGCACTGGGCTACTGATAAGGGAAATAAAGAGCCGAAAATATGAATACCTTCCTCTTCAAAGCATCCATTATGTGCCTCTAAAGTCAGATAATTTTCCATGTATTCCGTCGCTTATTTCTCTTGGCTGAATGGAGCTCTCCACTGGCTGGGGCAGCTTAGTGGCTGTATATTTCACCTAGTTAGTTAATAGAGGGTGTGCTTACTGGGGACGGAGCTCTTTCTTTTCTGAGATTGAGCTGAGCTGAGATTTTCCTGCCGATTAGGTGGGCGAAGGGACACATCTACCCAGGGAAGACTCCCCCTGGCTCCTGTGGTTTTTACACCACCAAATTGAGTTTCCCTAGCGACCCACATCTTAGGCTCCGACAACGTGCCGTCTTTAAATATCAGCAAGTGTGAAGCGGAGGTCAGCAAGGCGTGATGGAGTGACGCTGGGCGTTTTCCCCGACGCCCTGACGCCATGCACTCCAGCCTGTTGCAGGCTAATCTGCTGTGACCTGTGGCAGGAAGGTTAACCATGTCTACCTCTCAGCTCTGTGATCCTGTCCAGCACCCTGCACTTGTGGGCAATACGCCACCATAATTCCCTCTCCCGTTGGCCAATGAAAAGACTCCCGCACAGCGCTCTGGTTTTTTCCACTCCCAGGGTCATGTGGAAGCTAGGCCTTGTGGGATGGAGCGAGGGTGGAGGAGGACGGGGGAGGTGTGGTGGTCGCGTATAAAAACACGTGTAACGAGAAAACATGAGGCGCGGGACCATTGGAAGTCATCAACGGCAGAAAATAATAATTAAAGCCAAGAAAGGGGGAGAAAAAAAAAAACTCAAGCCGTCTTTTCGTGGCTGAGAGACCACTGTCATCATGTCTCAGGAATTAGGCAAACATATGCTGGTCTGCTGCTGTTGAAACCAAGGCGCCTCGCTCAGGCTGCGGTTTGGGAACATGAAAGGCTTTGTGGGATGAGCAGGAGGACTGGCCCTAATTCAGGGCCTCGCTGCCAGGGAATCTGGCAGCACACACCGATTGTGGGACAGGGGAAGGAATGTGGTTACATATTCCAGCAGGGACCACAGCTCCAAACAAACCCAAGCAACAGGCTGCTGACAAAACCATTCTGTCCACATGCAGTCTCCCTCCCGCGCTTCTGGCCCGTCCCACCTGACCCGCCGGCCCCCCTGAGGAGGCTGCGCTGGGGTGACATGGAGAGCACACGGGGTGGAGGAGACAAAGCTCCTGGATTAACCAGCAACCAATTTCATTGTGGTAAATATGTCCACAGTCCCAGAGCCCAAGAAGCTGGCAGCATTCTATTCTATTTGGCTGGAGTGTTTGAAAAAAACAAAACAAAGCAGGCTTTGTGTTGTTTTAATACAGCCAATTAAACTGTTAAATCCGATATCTATCATCAAGATGTTACACAGAGGTCAGTCTGAGATGTGCCGCGGAGGGAAATTGAGATGAGGGGACAATTAACAGGTCACTATAATCCCTGAGCAGGAGCTTTACCAGGGTTAAACAGAGCAGGCCTTTATCGTAACCCGAGAGACTCTGCAAATTGGATGAAACCAAGTGCATCATAATTGGGCTGCCATTGCAATGGATATCCAGACACTTCCATAATGATGACTTTCCCAAACATATACTTTCTCTCGTGTTTCCTTCTGGAACGGAGGATATATTAATTCTGTCTGTGTTTAAGCTACGTACATGATTATGGAATATTGTTTACAAGTCTTCTCAAACGCAATCTCGCACTAGGATATGGTGGTGCATCCCAAAGCAAAATGCACACCTACTGATATTTTTGTCATGTCTTTACAGAGCACATAATTTCCACTTAAGATCAGTAGAAATTACATACATAATAGTGTAGTTGTAGTTTATTGTGTAAACGTATAGGTCAGTAGTCATTGGTAGTTACCAAGGCTTAGGTTTGGTCATAGAACATTTTAGATTTCTATTCATAGAACCCCTTCCAAAACCTTTTTGTCAAAATTTTCAAAACCACAAACTATCAGGAGTAGCACTTTTACACCCATCCAGTGGGAGGCAGCATTGACTGGAGGATAGATATCAAACAGTCACAAACACACACAAACTAACTAAATACTGCCATTTACGCATGCACAAACACAAACACACACACACACTCTCACAAACACATACAAACACGCATTCAGGGTGAGTCACTTCAGTTGCTGGGTGGGTGAATCTAGTACACATCTGGGGTGCAGATCCAAAGGCCAGTGGCAGAGGAGCAGGCCAGGATCAGTGACCAAGGAATAGTGGCATGTGGCAAGCAGACAGAGGGAAATCCAGACCACATTCAATTTCTGCCTGTAATCCTCCGCCTCTGAGAAATGTTTGGTTATGGTTAAAGGCACCATTGGCCCTGTGTTTTCCTCCCATTATAATTAAACCATAGCTGAGGCTGAGCAGCAGCCGCCTGCACAACTCTTTCTGTTGTTATTGTTGTTGTTTATTGACATTGTGTAGTTCTTTTCCCACAACAGCCTTGTGACATACACCCCGATATGTACGCACTCAAGCACAGATTTTAAGCGTACACACACACACACACACACAAACACATGCACATACACACACATATATGTATAAACTCACCCGCAAACACACACACATCTGTCCATAGAATGATCAACACAGACCCTGCAGCTGCCACAAAGCCAAAGCAAGAGGGATGCAGTTAAGAAAAGCCATGCTAATATTGAAGACAAATAGGATGTCGATTTTGGTGACTTATCACAGCGATTTTTTTTTACAAAAGCGTAAGGTGACCAAGATGTTGACAATGTTTAGATTTTTTAAACATTTTTTATTAACTATGTCAGTATTTGTCTTTAAATTATGCATTGTTTTTGTTTACCCTGAAATAGAATGTTCTCTGTGAATGCTTTATTTTCCTATCTGTGTCTGGTCTCCAATTTAAATAAGCCTCATTGGTTTCCCTCTTTTCTTTTTACAGTAGTGTGTCTGTATATCATAACGTATCATCCTGTATAAATAACAAAAATAGAAAAAGTTAAAGTCATAAGATTTCACATCTATTTGCCATAAATATGGACTACTCACCACATACACACACACACACACACACACACACAGACATATATATATGTATTTATATATGTGTGTGTGTGTGTGTGTGTGTGTGTGTGTGTGTGGTGACTGGTCCTGTTTACGGCTGCATCAAGGTGCTCAGAACATTCCAAACTTGACCAGGATGTCAGTGTTGTTAAACAAACATGTCAGTTTATTATAACATTGTCACGGTCACCTTTGGTAAACTTTGATGATGCTCCAGGCAGACAGTGAGCAGTGGCCTTTAAAGGATGGCACATACCAGAGCTATAACAACAGAGACTGTCTACACCTACTGTAAATAGTTACATGCACTCCAAAATCTTTCCTCTGTAATTTCATGTGAGCAATTAAAACTCCTGTGCTGTCTAAGGGCCCATAATTTACTGAAACGACGCCTTCAAATCAAGAGTTCCATTTTGTGACAGACTTGTGTCTCCCTGTGGAATTTGCAAACCACAGTCAGTGATCTCCACAGTCTGCAAAGTTGTTTTCTCTCCCAATCACACATTTTATCTTTCAATGCTGACTAATTACCGACAGCTCAGGGCTACGGGAAAGTCCAGAACATGTCTGTCTCGCCTTTGTGGTTTCACATTTGGGATGTCTGCTTTTCTAGCACTTTTAATGACTGTTGATTTACAACATGTGAAACAAGGGTCAAAATGAAATAGGTCATTATGGTTTGTTCAAAGACAAAATACATAATAAATTAAATGTGCGATTTGGTGTTTTGTCCTAAAACATGTAGAATACAACCTATCAGCACCAAATGCAGTAAATGATTGAATGATATTATTGGACAACTTTTTTATGTTT